>CM059198.1:76105706-76126458 GCA_030323885.1 Branchipolynoe longqiensis
TGCCTGATGGGTGCAAAGTGTCGGGCCTATAGTGAAGGATAGGGCAGGTCACCACGATTTCTCACAGGAGCACCATGCCTGATGGGTGCAAAGTGTCGGGTCTATAGTGAAGGATAGGGCAGGTCACCATGATTTCTCACAGGAGCACCATGCCTGATGGGTGCAAAGTGTCGGGCCTATAGTGAAGGATAGGGCAGGTCACCACGATTTCTCACAGGAGCACCATGCCTGATGGGTGCAAAGTGTCGGGTCTATAGTGAAGGATAGGGCAGGTCACCACGATTTCTCACAGGAGCACCATGCCTGATGGGTGCAAAGTGTCGGGTCTATAGTGAAGGATAGGGCAGGTCACCACGATTTCTCACAGGAGCACCATGCCTGATGGGTGCAAAGTGTCGGGCCTATAGTGAAGGATAGGGCAGGTCACCACGATTTCTCACAGGAGCACCATGCCTGATGGGTGCAAAGTGTCGGGTCTATAGTGAAGGATAGGGCAGGTCACCACGATTTCTCACAGGAGCACCATGCCTGATGGGTGCAAAGTGTGGGTTATAGTGAAGGATAGGGCAGGTCAACGATTTCTCACAGGAGACCATGCCTGATGGGTGCAAGTGTCGGGCCTATAGTGAAGGATAGGGCAGGTCACCACGATTTTCACAGAGCACCATGCCTGATGGGTGCAAAGTGTCGGGTCTATAGTGAAGGATAGGGCAGGTCACCACGATTTCTCACAGGAGCACCATGCCTGATGGGTGCAAAGTGTCGGGTCTATAGTGAAGGATAGGGCAGGTCACCACGATTTCTCACAGGAGCACCATGCCTGATGGGTGCAAAGTGTCGGGCCTATAGTGAAGGATAGGGCAGGTCACCACGATTTCTCACAGGAGCACCATGCCTGATGGGTGCAAAGTGTCGGGCCTATAGTGAAGGATAGGGCAGGTCACCACGATTTCTCACAGGAGCACCATGCCTGATGGGTGCAAAGTGTCGGGTCTATAGTGAAGGATAGGGCAGGTCACCAACCCCATGTGGCGCTGTGTAAGCTGAAGCTGCGACCGGCTTTACTGGGTCGCAGCTTCAGTCCTTCCTGAGGGATCAGTCTAAGCTGGAATATCTGGATTATCCCTTTATCAGCAATATTTATACTGTATGCTGACTTACCGAGAATGACTTCTGGTGACCTGTAATGGCGCGTTGAGACGATAGTACTGTGGTGCTCATTGTCAAATGTCGCTGAACCGAAGTCAATCAATCGGATCTCGGTGTTCTTCACTCGCTTGTTATCCCGCTTCTGTTGGAGCAAAAGAGACACATAGCAGGCTTTAGTGACTACACAACATTATATTAACCAATGCAAAATTTCACACACACATACAATTTGCGCATATATAGAGAGGACACCAACAGCAGAAACAGTGCTTGATCTGCGTGGTGACAACGAAGTGGTAAATGTGGGCATGACAAACCAACAAGTAAATTGCTAACATTCTGTTTTCTTTGCTGAAATTAACATTGCTGATCAAAATGCTTTTGTTCCTTAGCCTGAACGTTTCAGTCAAATCTAGCGAACCCTGTGGTTCCCACACATCTTCAAGCTCACGGAAAACAAACCAAGGTTATTAACGGCTAATGAACTTAATATAATCCACATACACGGTTCTCGAGACAATCAACTGTAAGGGGAAAGGAGTCATCGTCCATGACTATTTTGAATAAGCTAAGGCAACTTTTGGTTGCATTTCGCTGGGTTAACAAGGCGGTGATGCCGGCCTACGCCTAAACAGATGACACCACGTGGTGTGGTGCCAATCAGTCTTTAAAATCCGTTGGCTCCGACTGTCGGCCCAGACCAGTCTTTGAAAACTTTTGGCTCCGACTGTCGGCCCCAACCAGTCTTTCATAACTGTCAGCCCCAACTGTCGGCTCCAACAAGCTTTTCAATACTGTTGAGCCGACGGTCAGCCCCGATAGATCAGCTCGGACAGGGTCGGCCCCGACAGTCCGCTCATGGCTTGCTAAGATAGGGTGCAACTGGTTACTTTACAAGTAAGCCATGCAAACAGGGATCGAACCAGCGGAACATTACATGGTCAGACTGAAATCTTATAGAACTGAGTACAGAAAACAAAACGATAAAAAAGGTTTTGCTTTCCCCTTGCACTTTGAACACAGAACGGAAACATTCTACAACAAAAGCACAAGACAAAGAAAACCTGGCATTTTCACAAACAGGGCCCATGCTCGCGGGTCGGACAACTCGGGGAGTGCCTGTTCAACCACATCCACGTTATTCACGTTAGGTGTGTTCAACCACACCCACGGTATTCATGTTTAGTGTGCACAAGTGCCTGTTCAACCACACCCTCATTATTCACGTTTAGTGTGTACAAGCGCCTGTTCAACCACACCCAAGTTATTCACGTTTAGTGTGGGCAAGCGCCTGTTCAACCACACCCACGTTATTCACGTTTAGTGTGTACAAGCGCCTGTTCAACCACACCCACGTTATTCACGTTTAGTGTGTACAAGCGCCTGTTCAACCACACCCACGTTATTCACGTTTAGTGTGTACAAGCGCCTGTTCAACCACACCCTCGTTATTCACGTTTAGTGTGTACAAGTGCCTGTTCAACCACACCCTCATTATTCACGTTTAGTGTGTACAAGCGCCTGTTCAACCACACCCACGTTATTCACGTTTAGTGTGTACAAGCGCCTGTTCAACCACACCCACGTTATTCATGTTTAGTGTGCGCAAGCGCCTGTTCAACCACACCCATGTTTACTGTGCACAAGCGCTTCTTCAACCACACCCACGTTATTCACGTTTAGTGTGTACAAGCGCCTGTTCAACCACACCCACGTTATTCACGTTTAGTGTGTACAAGCGCCTGTTCAACCACACCCACGTTATTCACGTTTAATGTGTACAAGCGCCTGTTCAACCACACCCTCGTTATTCACGCTTAGTGTGTACAAGTGCATGTTCAACCACACCCTCGTTATTCACGTTTAGTGTGTACAAGCGCCTGTTCAACCACACCCACGTTGTTCACGTTTAGTGTGTACAAGCGCCTGTTCAACCACACCCACATTATTCATGTTTAGTGTGTGCAAGCGCCTGTTCAACCACACCCATGTTTAGTGTGCACAAGCGCTTCTTCAACCACACCCACGTTATTCACGTTTAGTGTGTACAAGCGCCTGTTCAACCACACCCTCATTATTCACGTTTAGTGTGTACAAGCGCCTGTTCAACCACACCCACGTTATTCATGTTTAGTGTGTACAAGTGCCTGTTCAACCACACCCTCGTTATTCACTAACCACAATTTTAATACATTAGGGTCCATCAGCATGTTCGAAATTGGATTTTCTCTGTGCAGCAACGGTTACCAGATGCCTCTCTTGAGAATATCTTGACCATTTGGTATCCACACAAATGTCAATTTACATGCATAAATAGCTTCACGCATTGCTTTGAGTCTGATAGTATATCAAAATGTTTTATTTCATTCATAAATATGCTATTAATATATATTGGTAATTTAACAACTAAATTTCAATGCACAAATTTTTAAATACAATCTTCTTTAATTAGGCCCTCTCCAATTTAAAAATAAGTCTTAGGCTTTGAAAGGCACATATTCGAGTGTGAAACATGATGCCATGCTGGTTTTCGTCAACGTGGTTAAAACGACTTGCAGCTTGTTACACATTCCATAGAAATCCGTAAATGGGACATTCCATGTTTAATTTATCGACTCAATGAAGTAACCAAACACTTCGTTAACCATGTCGTTATGCACCGAATGTTGGGGAGTGGATTACAGCTGGGTGCGGCTGTGTGTGGCAGGTGTCGGGAGTGAACGATGGCAGCAGAGTGAAAGAGGACTTACAACGGGTCTCCACGGATGTCGGGTATCAGCCTGCAAACCATAACCCACACGGTGAGCTGGGCATGACACGCACAGGGGGCATTACAAGTCACACACAGGGGGCTACTACAAGTCACACATACAGGGGACAGCTACAAGTCACACACACAGGGGGCCACTACAAGTCACACACAGGGGACCGCTACAAGTCACACACACAGGAGACCACTACAAGTCACACACACGGGAACACAAGTCACACACAGGGGACTGCTACAAGTCACACACACATGGGAACACAAGTCACACACAGGGGACTGCTACAAGTCACACACACAGGAGACCACTACAAGTCAGACACACGGGAACACAAGTCACACACAGGGGACCGCTACAAGTCACACACACATGGGAACACAAGTCACACACAGGGGACCGCTACAAGTCACACACCAGGACCAGGGGCCGTTACAAGTCATGCACACAAGGGGCTGCTACAAATAACACAGGGGGGATCGCTACAAGTCACATACACGGGGACCGCTACAAGTCACACACACGGGGACCGCTACAAGTCACACACATACAGGTGGCCACTACGAGTCACAAACAGAGGGGGGACCGCTACAAGTCACACACACACAGGGGGCCACTACACGTCACACAGGGGACTGCTACAAGTCACACACACAGGGGGCCGCTATAAGTCACACACATACTGGGGGCTACTACAAGTCACACACAGGGGACTGCTACAAGTCACACACATACATGCAGCCACTACGAGTCACACACACAGGGGGGCCGCTACAAGTCACACACACACAGGGGGCCACTACACGTCACACAGGGGACTGCTGCAAGTCACACACAGGGGGCCGCTATAAGTCACACATAGAGGGGGCCACTACAAGTCACACACAGGGGACCGCTACAAGTCACATGTATACAGGGGTCCGCTAAAAGTCACACACAGGGGACCGCTACAAGTCACACACTGGCGACCGCTGCAAAGCTGTGCTACAGCGCTGTGGCTGCATGTTCCACGCCATCAGAAACACATCTAAACAGTTTTAAGTCACAGGGTCCTGGTAATTGTGAATAAGTCACGTTGTGATGGTTATCTTAATACTGCCCCAGTAAAGACCATCCAACTAATGGCTATAGAAGTGCTTAATTATGTCTGTCTACAATTAGTCCTATACCAAAATGACTTATTATGGTGAATCGAACATCCAACGTGCCGTATGATACCCTCCCACACACACCCATACACACTCCCACACATACATACCCCCACACAGTAAACTGGCAATTCAAGTAAAAGTAAAGTTTGTTTTATTTAACGACACCTCTAGAGCACATTTATTTTCATATCATCAGGTATTGGATGTCAAACATATGGTCATTCTGACATATTTCTTTGGAGGAAACCTGATGCCGCCACATAGGCTACTCTTTCCGATAAGCAGCAAGGGTTCTTTTATATGCACTTTCCCCCAGACAGGACAGCACCTAGCAGAGCCTTTAATGAACCAGTTGTGGACGACTGGTTGGAACGCTAAATAGCCCAAACCGCAAATGGGTCAATTGAGTAGGATCGATCGGTTGATCCACACCTTCACAGGTGAACACTCTACCTAAACTGGCAATTCGACTATTCGATATTGTGCCGCAAGATACCTTCCCACACCTCACATACACCCTCCTCCCACACCCACCCACACACAAACACCCCCGCCACACACTCCTACACCCCCCACACACCTATACACACAGTAAACAGTTAGAGTGCAGCACGCTAGGTGCTCACCAGGGGGCGGCACACAGTTGGAACGGGCGGGAGGGGGCACCACTCGGGGAGGGACACACTGACAGTTATCCAGACGTCAACACGCGCGTCACACCCATGTCGTCACGTGTCCCATTAATAACATGAGGGGTTATTCGGTGTCTTCAGTCACACTCAGCACAATGTTCAGAAATGAAAAGGTTAACTTGCTATTTTCTGCTAAAAATCAGAAAGGACAAGAAAAAAGAAAATGTTTTAAATAACAAGAAAAGTGCTTGCGCTGACTGAATATGTAGGGGAAAGAGTATTAATGTACATTCATGTACTTCAAGAGCTCTGTCCGGCGACAAGCCGGGAAATAAGCGAAGTAATTTCGGTCTCCGGCTGCAAACGGAGAGGTCACATGATGTGAGTGCAAGTAGCCAATGGGATTGCAAGCTTCATTTGGTGTGGGACGCTGGCTCAGTGTGAACACACTGTGGAGACCAATGGAGGAGAAAAAGCTGTGCGTGGCCCAAAGGCAGCTGTACGAAGGGCAGTCACAGTGAGGATGGCAGGGAGGGTCGCCGGAGGGAGGGTGGCCGGAGGGAGGGTGGCCGGAGGGAGGGAGAGGGTGGCCAGAGGGAAGGTGGTCGGAGGGAGGGCAGCCAGAGGGAGGGTGGCCAGAGGGAGGGTGGCCAGAGGGAGGGTGGCCAGAGGGAGAGTGGCCAGAGTGAGGGTGGCCAGAGGGAGAGTGGCCAGAGTGAGGGTGGCCGGAGGGAGGATGGACAGAGGGAGGCTGGCCAGAGGCAGGCTGGCCAGAGGGAGGGTGGCCAGAGAGAGGGTGGCCAGAGGGGTAGTGGCCAGAGGGAGGGTGGCCAGAGTGAGGGTGGCCAGAGTGAGGGTGGCCGGAGGCAGGATGGCCAGAGTGAGGGTGGCCAGAGTGAGGGTGGCCAGAGTGAGGGTGGCCAGAGTGAGGGTGGCCGGAGGGAGGGTGGCCAGAGGGAGGGTGGCCAGAGGGAGGGTGGCCAGAGGGAGAGTGGCCAGAGTGAGGGTGGCCAGAGTGAAGGTGGCCAGAGTGAGGGTGGCCAGAGGGAGGGCAGCCAGAGGAAGGGTGGCCAGAGGGAGGTTTGCAGCAAAGACCGGGCAAGTACTAGCTCCATCTATGCATCTTTCAAAGATAAACCCAAATTTGACCTGGCACCTTGCCTATATTTGGCGAGATACCCCAAACTGCCTGTAAAAATGCAACTGTGTAGCTCTTTTTAATAACAGTAGTAATGCGGGATTTACACTTTTGTTCCATGTGACCTAATTCAAAGAGTTCCAGAAAATACCAGTGGCTTTGTCGGGTAACAATTAGTGGGTGTGATATGAGTAAGAAAGCCGCCTCCGTTCGTTATCACCATGTGCCAGATGCAGCAAGTGACACGCAGACTCATATTGAATGCGGTTGCAGTTATACTACAATTGCGGCTACGCATCTTGGTTAGGATAGACTATGGCATTATTCACTCAGGTTCTACGGGATCACATGGTGTATGTCTTCACACATTCCACTCGAAAGCAATGCAAACTTGTAGCGGGTAATCTAAACTCTACTGTAGTGAAGCCGCTTACAAGCGACACTGCGGTTATGGAACATGTATTATAAATGTCGCTGTGCGATCCTATCCAACTTCTGGTAACCATCCCCAACACTTTGATACCACAACCAAACAAAAACGCACACAAATAAAGAACAATACAAAGAGAACAGAGTGCTATGGGTACAGCGAAACCTTGGTATAATGCGATCGTTGGGCTCCATACAACATAAATCGGGGTTCAGCTTACTGAATTACCTTTCAATTATACAATTCTGGGTCCAATGAATCATCGCATCATATCTGAACACGTGTTAAATCAGGGCGCGTTATAATGGGGTTTCACTGTATTTATTGTAATGCAATGCTTAGCAATATTGATGAATCAAGTTTGACTTTAAAACGGAGACAGACTGAAAGACAGCTTACTTTGCTTGATGTTTTTTGGGGCTGTTTTTTTTGGCGTTAAAAAAAAAAATGTTTTGGTGCGGGGGGGTGTGTCTTTAGGCATAAAGCTTAAGACACATAAAGACGTACCTTTTTGGGATTATAGATGACCTCAGACTCGGAGCTCACGAAGAGGATGTTCTCTGGCTTCAGGTCTGTGTGCGTTAGGTTGTTCTCGTGAAGAACTGCACAGGGAATCACCAGGGAGAAGACACAAGGCAGTGAGAAGGAAGCACAAATCAGTGGCAGTCACAGCTGTCAATTCAAGTATCACCGTGTGTGTTAGCAATAACCCCTGGTATGAATATGGATGAGCATAAATATGGCTGGGTATGAATACAGGCGGGGGTGAATACGGCTGGCTATGAATACAAACTAGAGCGGAGAACTGGGCCTACAGTTGTTAGCTGGCTTTCAGCTCTGGAGTTTCGCGCTCAGACGTCCTCAAGGAACTACAGCAGAGACATAAGCCTACAGTTGTTAGCCGGCTTTCAGCTCTGTAGGTTGGCGCTCAGACATCCTCAAGGAACTACAGCAGAGACATAAGCCTACAGTTGTTAGCCGGCTTTCAGCTCTGTAGGTTGGCGCTCAGACGTCGTCAAGGAACTACAGCAGAGACATAAGCCTACAGTTGTTAGCCGGCTTTCAGCTCTGTAGGTTGGCGCTCAGACGTCCTCAAGGAACTACAGCAGAGACATAAGCCTACAGTTGTTAGCCGGCTTTCAGCTCTGTAGGTTGGCGCTCAGACATCCTCAAGGAACTACAGCAGAGACATAAGCCTACAGTTGTTAGCCGGCTTTCAGCTCTGTAGGTTGGCGCTCAGACGTCGTCAAGGAACTACAGCAGAGACATAAGCCTACAGTTGTTAGCCGGCTTTCAGCTCTGTAGGTTGGCGCTCAGACGTCCTCAAGGAACCACAGCGGAGGCATAAGCCTACAGTTGTTAGCCGGCTTTCAGCTCTGGAGTTTCGAGCTCAGACATCCTCAAGGAACCACAGCGGAGACATAAGCCTACCGTTGTTAGCTGGCTTTCAGCTCTGTAGGTTCACGCTCAGACGTCCTCAATGAACTATAGCGGAGACATAAGCCTACAGTTGTTAGTTGGCTTTCAACTCTGCAGATTCGTGCTCGGACATAAGCCTACAGTTGTTAGCTGGCTTTCAGCTCTTGAGGTTCGCGCTCAGACATCATCAATGAACTACAGCGGAGACATAAGCCTACAGTTGTTAGCCGGCTTTCAACTCTGCAGGTTCGCACTCGGACAACCTCAATGAACTACAGCAGAGACATATGCCTACAGTTGTTAGCTGGCTTTCAGCTCTGCAGGTTCGCGCTCGGACATCCTCAACGAACTAGAGCAGACCTAAGCCTACAGTTGTTAGCCGGCTTTCAGCCTAGGATGTGGAAGCTGGGAAGACACACACCCAGAACGGCTACAAGCCATCTCCGCTCCACACCCGATGCCAACCGTTGACGCTGGGTGGCGCCACTAACGCCGATGTTTACCGGCAGGTGACGCCACCATCTCCGTCACCGCTACACGTAATGACGGTCACTCCACCCCTTCAGGGCCCTGACAAGCTCCAGAACAATGGCCTCCTTTCCCACAGCACATCACATCCAACTGCCGCTCCATGGACGCTCATGAATATTTGGCTGAGCGTCCAATGGCCTCCAGAACTTCTAAATATTGAACTCGCTAGCTCGCGACCAACACGTCCACACCCTTACACACTAGCCCACAACTTGTCCTCACAACTGAATAAAGAATTATACCAATTACTTTGCATTGACTTTGTGTATCATGTGCTTTCAGTATTTATTTTGTGTGAATGCGTGTTAATGCGCATTCACATATGAGCGTGAGTCACTAGCAATAATATGATTCACAAGCATGCTTTCGCTACTTGATTACTTGCTCTAGGGTTGGTGGTACTTGCACACTTAAGACTGTGCCTGGTCGCTAATTGTTTTGCTCGTTCCAATTCCATAAGGACTGATTGCTTGACAGTGATTGTATACAGTGCTGCCAGCTGAGGTCATAATCACAGCAAAAAGTGAATAGAATTCATTGTCACTGTTTCATTCGAATAATTAACATCTCACAAGACAGCATTAATTTGTGCTGCTGGTGGTCTTACACCATATTGGCAGCAAAGACCATATTCACAATGGTAAAATGAGTCAATTTTATGTCAAAACACGGGTAAAAGCTATGAGGTGTGATAACAGTGTTACAAGAAGTAATAACCGTCAAGCTGTTCGTCAAGGGATTTGTAAAGCGGTCTCACATGGTATGTACATAACAAAGGTCACACAACTGACCCAACTAAATGTGTTCGAGTGTTGGTCAGCCTGACCGCATACATTCGGGAGGTGGCTGCCCCCAGTAAGGCGCGAGTTGACTACTCACACTTGACGGCCTTCATCATCTGGTAGGCGATGTGGCGAACCTGGTCCAGGGGGTACGGCTGGTAATTGTTGTCTTTCTGCAAACAGACAACAGGGGACGCATGAGTAGCTTGTCAGACCCTCAGCACAGTACAAAGCGAAAACTAACACAGCACAGCTAGAGCGGCCACATAGGGACGACACTGCACAACTCACAGACCCACAGCAACAGCCGCAGTTTGGCAGTCCTTGTCTATACAGTTGCCATGACAACATTTCATTATAATGATTGCATAATCCGATGGTTTTGAGCTTTTTCCATATTTGAAATTATATTAGGTTGAACATCAAAATTTATTTTACCTTAGTTTGATGTAACTTTATATTTTAAAGGGTTTTGATTAGTGGTTGTTTTACGTTCATATTGTCAACACAGGCCATATTCAGGGTGATATTTTAAACGGTTAACTAGGGATATTTGAAGTGAAAACATCCAATATTAAATGTTGGTAACAAACTTTGTTTTATTTCACGACGCCTCTAGAGCACATTGATTTTTATCATCAGCTATTGGACGTCAAACATGGTCATTCTGACATATTTCTTTGGTGGAAACACTGCCGCCACATAGGCTACTCTTTCCGATAAGCAGCAAGCGGTTTTTGATATGCAGTTTCCCACAGACAGGACAGCACATACCACAGCCTTTGATAAACCAGTTGTGGACCACTGGTTGGAACGGAAAATAGCTCAAACTGCAAATGGGTCCACTGAGCCATATCGATCGCATGATCCACACTCTACTGCCTGAGCAGCTCTGAAAAATTTGAACAATCAGACGGGATGGCTGAATGAGTTAGAGCGTCCGTCTCCCATGTTGGTAGATCGTAGGTTTAAACCCTGGTCGAGTCAAACCAATGCCGTAAAAATTGATACTTGTCGCTTCCTAGCCTGGCGCTTGGCATTATTAGGATAGGGCAAGGACTGGTTGGCTCAGTGTCAGAATAATGTCAATAAGTGGGATATCAGGTTATGGTGTTGGCGACCTGGTTTCCTAGTGGGACAGCACTATAAAGTCGCCATGAATGTGCACTGTCACAAGTCGGTAAAACAACAACAAACAAACCGAATTTGAACAAATAAGTAACTTCCTTTTTCATTAAAAATCATGTGAAAACAACAGTGAGTTGTATTTAGAATATTTGGACAATGAAACACAGCGAGCTCTGTCGACATGGTGGTCAGCATGGTGAGTCAAGTCGACACAGCGCTGGTCGCCACGCGGGCGGCTCACGTCTGTCAGTGCCTCAAACAGTACAACTGCACCGCCATCTGTCGTCATGTGACTAATAGAGCCATATAGACTACATCACGGTTCCAGCGGCGCGATGCATTGTGGGATGTGTCAGAGCAAAACAACCCCCTCCAAAAGCACATGGCATATGCTAATACACTGGGTGCAGCTATGAAATGTGCTAGTTTCAGATCATCTCAGCTCTTCTTTGAAACATAGAATACTAACTAAAAAAATATATATAATAAATTAAGATATTAATCTTTTATCCAGCATTGCATTTACATCAATATAATCAGCACATCTTATGCCATGTGCATTTAGATTTAGAAAGATCTAGGCACTCAGACTAGTGTTAGAGCCACAGCCAGAGTACTCAATGCATTGTCAATGGCAGTGAGCAATCTCCATACAGAAAAAGTAAAATATTGCTAAAACCACACGACCTAGACACAAACCGCTTGGAACAAAAATAAGAAAAAGGTTTAACAAAAAGATTATATTAAATTGATACGGTTAGGGTATGGGATTTCTATTAATTTTGAATAAAACTGACGTTTTTCAATGCGCGTATAGGCAAACTCAATGGCCGTATGCCTTTGCTTTGCTCCCAAGGCCGTTTTCGGCGCATGCGCAGTCGGAACCGTGATGTAGTCTATTAAGACTGATGGCCACTTTACGCCATGTCCGCAGCGAAGACCATATTGACAGTGAAAGGTGAGTGAAACTTTGATAAAACCATGTAAATAACAACAATTGCTACAAGAGGTAACAGCCCAGCTGCCATCAGAGAGGCGGCCGGCGACCTGCTCCCAGCTGCTCAGAGCTGCTCATCAACAGCCGCTATTTTGAGCACACACTGTATCTATTTCTAGAGGCGGGTAGGGCGCACTGTTAGAACCGGAGGCGCAGGGCGGGGGGTGGTGGTGGTGTACTACTCGGGTAATATGCTACTGTGCTAGTGTAATGCGGGTGTGGTGGTGTGGTACTAGGGTAGTGTGGTACTGTGCTAGTGTAGTGCAGTGTGGTGGTGTGGCGGTGCTGGTCTGATACTTTGCTAGTGTAGTGTGGCGTGGTGGTGTAGTACTGGGGTGTTACTAGGCTATCTGGTACTGTGCTGGTGTGGTACTGTGCTAGTGTAGTGCGGTGTGGTGGTGTGGTACTTGTGTGGTACTAGGGTAGTGTGGTACTGTGCTGGTGCTGGTGTGGTACTAGGGTAGTGTGGTACTGTGGTGGTGTGGTGGTGCTGGTGTGGTACTGTGCTAGTGGAGTGCGGTGTGGTATTGCTGGTGCTGGTGTGGTACTAGGGTAGTGTGGTACTGTGCTAGTGTAGTGCGGTGTGGTGATGTGGCAGTGGTGGTGTGGTACTGTGCTAGTGTAGTGCGGTGTGGTGGTGTGGTACTGGGGTAGTGCAGTGTGGTGTTATGGCGGTGGTGCTGGTGTGGTACTATACTACAGGGATGAAAGTAATCTCCGGGAAAAAAAGCGGAAATGCTGATATCCTCCCATAGCTTTAACATTGTCAGGGAATCAGGGACAATTCCTGGAAGTCAGGTTTCACATATATGGGTATACGCTGATAGTGCTGCGCCGTTTGAAGCACGTATTAGTTAGTATACACTGATGGTGCTGCAGCGCAAAACAATGTATTAGTAGTGCCAATAAGGTTGATCGTCCTGCAGGATTGCAGTAGGTACAGACAAAATCCCGGAAATCCGCGAAATCGCGGAGATCTTTCATCCCTGATACTAGTGTAGTGTGGTGTGGTTTGTTTTGTTTGTTGTTGTTTTACATCCTAGCAACATCTAAGGTCATATCAGGATGGGAGTGTGGTGTGGTGATGGTGTGGTACTAGGGTAGCATGGTGACTAGGCTCATTCACTTAATGTCATGTCCGCCTCTAAACACCCTTGCTCTCCTGCTGCAGACAGCTCGAGTAGTTCCAGACAACTCTGAATGACCTCTTTATTACTACTATATGGCAGCAGTTGCGAGTGCTTCTGAAGTCAATAATATAATGTATAACAATAATAATAATAATAATAATAATAATGTAAATCAAAAGGAACCGGACGCTACCTAGCCTGGCGATCGGCTTTACTAGAATAGGGCAACGAGTGTGACAGTGGGTTATCGGCTCATGGTGCTGGCAGCCTGATCTCCCAGTGAGGCAGCACTATAAAGTGGTCATGAGTGCACTGTCAGAAGTCGGTACCCGTCCTGATATGACCGTAGGCCTATAATGTAAACCCCAAACAAACATCAAATAGGATCCTATGTGATCTAAACAGTTCCTAGTAGTTCCGAGCAGCTGCGTCTAGCCCTGAGCAGCTGTATGAGCAGATGTGTGAGCAGCTGTATGAGCAGATGTGTGAGCAGCTGTAGGAGCAGATGTGTGAGCAGCTGTATGAGCAGCTGTGTTAGAACCACACTGGGTGAGTAAATCTGCACACACACACACTGCAGGCCTCGTCTACTCACAAAGTCACAGCCAGCAGGCACTGCACAAAGAGCAGCGAGCCATGTAACTCGTCATGGCTGACTGTGTATCTCAAGTAAAGTGAACTAGTTGTGTTACAAGACATGTTACTCACGGTAGTAATCAATGTAAAGCCTCGTTTACACATACACGTTAAACCGATTTAACTAAATCTGACTGTTTGAACTAATCCGGTTTAAAACATGTGTCTGAACGCAGTGCTAAATCGGTTTAGCGCCAAGTTGACTCAACTAGTTCGCTTCATTTAAACCAGTTCGTGAGGTGGATTAGTTAAACTGGTTTGTTGTCTCTGGCTCTGATCTAACTGATTACTGATGCTGGCTTTGTTGTCTCTGGCTCTGATCTAACCGATTACTGATGCTGGCTTTGTTGTCTCTGGCTCTGATCTAACTGATTACTGATGCTGGCTTTGTTGTCTCTGGCTCTAATCTAACTGATTACTGATGCTGGCTTTGTTGTCTCTGGCTCTGATCTAACTGATTACTGATGCTGGCTTTGTTGTCTCTGGCTCTAATCTAACTGATTACTGATGCTGGCTTTGTTGTCTCTGGCTCTAATCTAACTGATTACTGATGCTGGCTTTGTTGTCTCTGGCTCTAATCTAACTGATTACTGATGCTGGCTTTGTTGTCTCTGGCTCCTTGAAGAACCTTGAAAAAAAAGAGAAGTATCCCAACAATTTGAGGGTGAAGAAATTTGAAGGGTGCGGAATTTTACCCATTGTACGAAGAGCGCCTTTTCAACCAGACAGGTCACATTGCGCAGGTCACTGGGCATGGCAATAGATGTCACCCTGTAGGAGGCTCATCGATACTGCAGTAGCCTGCGCTCACCTCTCAGGCAAGGAGCCATACAAACAGGTAGACGTGGATAGTGTGATCTCTGCCAGAAGCCTAGGTAATGTAACGGTTAGCACACTAGCCCCACAATGGCAAGAAGTGTGGGTTCGAATCCTGCTCCAGTTGCAATAGCATTCCGACAGATAATAATAAAAATAATAAATTTTACTTACAAGGAAGTCGAAGACACTGAGCCCGAGCATGTCGAAGGAAATGCACATGTGACCGTGGTAGTCGAACCAGTCCAGCATCCGAACACACAGGCTGGCAACGAGAAACAGTTACACATGTGTCAACCCTCAACAAGGCTTCCAGAAACAACACCCTTAGTTACAAACACAAACCACAAACAAGACCTATAATGTAAATTCAACAAAAGGGGCAACGGTGTTTTAATAGATATTTTCACAACTCTTTTCCACAACATAACATTAAAGCAAGTGTTAGAAACAGAATGCAGAATTGCACTTATTATTTTTAGATAAAGATATTACGTTGATTGCTATAATCTACTTTATTTCAGCTGAATGTAATTTATTTTAAACAGTTAACATTGAAGATATTTTAAGTGAAAACAATCGTAATTTGCGTGTGCGCACTGAAAATTAATATATTTTCGTGAAACCGAAATGCTGGATATAGGCTTTGCATACACATTTTTTGTTTAAACCATAGCACAGGAAAACAGTTAATGCAATAATCCGATCATGCGGCTTTAAGGGATCATTGAATTTGGAATATGAAATTAGCAGAACTGTTTTACTCCAGCGAATGAATTAGCTTAAATTC
The DNA here is from genome assembly GCA_030323885.1 of Branchipolynoe longqiensis. Taxonomy (NCBI): domain Eukaryota; kingdom Metazoa; phylum Annelida; class Polychaeta; order Phyllodocida; family Polynoidae; genus Branchipolynoe; species Branchipolynoe longqiensis. The sequence continues at coordinate 76,121,201 of CM059198.1, forward strand.
AAGGGTTTTCACGGCCTTGAACTGAGGCAAATGAAGATTTATCAAGACTTTGCAGGCTCCATACGAACCCTGCCAGGAAGACCCTGTATTTACACGCCATTTGTTGGCCCACAAGTGTGCCACAACACACCATCACTGTCCACACGCTTCCCAGAAACCCTAGGTTGGACCTCCGCCTGGTGCGTGTCTTCTGACAATACGCTGAGAGGTCTGCATACCCTGCACCGCCAGCAATGCCAGCGGTGTGTACGAAGGTCATCTCACACAGATGTTGCCCCCGCCACACACACACATACACACTCCTCCACACGCCACTCCCTTAAGCACAGACTACACTGAAACCGCTTCTATGTGCGAACATCAAAACAGTAGGTTGGTTGTGACAGTGCACACTCATGGCAACTTTATAGTGCTGTCCCACTGGGAGATCAAGAGGGCCCAAAAAAAAACTAACATAGGCTACTAAACGTACCAACAGACTATCTATCTGCTACTGAAATGCAGACAATCAAATAACTTAAAAAAACTAACATAGGCTACTAAACGTACCAACAGACTATCTATCTGCTACTGAAATGCAGACAATCAAATAACTTATCAGCAGCTACTGTTTGATATAACAACACCAACACTACAGCTGGCCAGCATTGAAAACAAGCCTGGGTACCCGGGCTTTCATGCTATGGACAGTATAAATAGAGCCTCAATATAATTAAAAAAATTAAACAACAAAAAAAGACCAGGCTGCCAGCGCCATGACCTAATACCCCACACAGTCACATTATCCTGACACTGAGCCAACCAGTCCTTGCCCTGTCCTATTAATGCCGAGCGCCAGGCTAGGAAGTGACAGGTAGCAACTTTTTCGTAAGTCATTGGTTTGACTCGACCGGGAATCAAACTCCTAACCTTCCACAAGCGAGGCCCGCGCTGTACCGATTAGGCCACCGTGCCCGGTAAAAGCAGTAGGAAAATATCCCGTCTGAGATCCATGAGGAATGAACAATGTATGAATTAGTATTAGTTCAGGTACACAGCATATTGCTTTGCCATAGCCGTGCAATATCAGATTTACTGCACACTTGTACTCGAAAATGTCATATATCACATCACATTGACAAAGGAATATTGGGGTCTTATGTCCTAGCAACATCTAAGTTCATATGCGGACGGGTACAAAGGTCTGACAATACACTCATGGGGGCTTTATAGTGTTGCCTCACTGGAAGACAGCTGATCGCGCTATGACTCGATAGCCCACTCAATTACATTATCCTGATACTGAGCTAACCAATCTTGTTTGCCCTATCCTAGTATTACTATTAGTAATGCCGAGCACCAGGATAGGTAGTTAACAAGTATCAATTTTGTAAGTTATTGGTTTGACTCGGTTGGGGTTCAAACCCATGACCCATGCACCAATTATGCCATTCCATCCAGTCATCGGCAAAGGAAAGATGACATAATTGCAAATACTAGATGGAATAAATATAACAATATTAAAGTTGCATAGTCCGATGGTTTTGAATTTGTGCCATAATTTTAGATAAATACATAAAGTTGATAATAAATCCAGAATCAAAATACATTCAGAATATAAATTTGCATCCATTGATCTTTGGCAAAAAGGAAAACCATACACCAGTTTAGTTGGGTTTTATATATTAGGTTCGCTATATTTAAATGCCGACAAGAACCCGAGTTCCAAAGTCATCGCTACATGTAATGAAAGCAGAAGCGAATTCACAACTGACCAGACCATACAACTTTACCAAATGAATACAGAAGATAACTTTTGCTTACATTCTAAATACCATGTAAATATACTCACAGTGATCTGACTAATATTGATCGTCATATGACACTACTGTTGCCATATTACTATAGAACTTATGAGTTACAGAATTTCATTGTGTTACATGATGCAAATTGTGTATTCAACAGTTATTGTATACCTTACTCTATATACCTTATTGTTGAGTAAATAATCCCAAATTGAAAAATGGTTGGAAGACCAGTGCTTTGGCACTGACAAAAGTAATATTCAGCAGAATAAACATATTTACCCCCAAAAAAACCTCTACCACCATTGTCATTTGCCGGGCGATAATCCAAGAAGATTACAGGAAGGTTGACAACAGATGGCACCAGCCTCTCATTTTTATGGTTGGTGCCATCTGCGGTAGGCGAGAGGAAATGCATGCAAAGTGGATATTATACATTGGAAGCTATTCGATATATAGCGCACCCATGAGCCGGTGGAACATCTGTATGAGCCACTCCTTTCCGTGTGAGTTGCTCATATGAAGGACAGACACTTGCACATAGCAGGGAGCAGCTCGGTCAGCCAGATGCTATCTCCCAGCAGGCTGACCGTTGGAGGCTCCCACATCTCGTCATCCACACACCCTCACCCACACACCCCCTGCCAACCAGGAGATCCAAAGCTTATCGACCACCCGCAGGCCAACCATACACATAACTAACAAATCTCTACCATTATCCACCAATTTTCTTCTTGTTAAATAATTTATTTTGCGCTGTAGATTCATGCGCAGGGCACCTCAGGAGTCATGCCAGGACTATGCTTATACCTCAGTCACCCCACTTTTTGCGACCGCTTGCGACAACAATATGGTTGGTCACAAAGTGGTTGCGAGCAGTCGCATAGTGGTCCTCAAGGGCCGCTGACCTCCTTGCGACCATTATGGTCATGAGAAGGTTGCAACTGCTGCACTAAAAACCTCCTTGCGACCAAAATGGTCACCCAGAGTTTGGCCAGCATTTTCCTTTGGTCGCAAAGAGGTCGCCAGTGACTGTGTGTTCTTTGGTCACAAGTAGTTGCAAAGTGGTTGCAAGCCGTAGTGTGACTTGAGTTATAAAAGAGAACCCTACTTGGATGGGGAAAACTCTTTCGACTCTAACTGAAGTGCCAACTACTCGCTAGCGACTCCTGGTGTAACCCTCCCATATGGGAGGGTACTAAAGCTGGTCAGGTCCATATATAGTAGATGCGCAAAATGTTACATATCCAACTTAATACATGCACAATTTTGCAAATTCATAGTATTCATTCATAGTAATTTCAGCTTTGCAGCATGTCACATTCTACACTAGTTCTTCCTGCACAGCACACTCCGCAGTTAATGAGTACATCCACCTCGCGCAGGCAATCTCCCCTTGTTTGACTCACCTTTTCTTTGTAAACCAGATTAGCTGCAGTGTCGGGGCAGGGTGGGGGGGGGGGGGGGGGGGGGGGGGGGGAGTAGGGGAGAGGGCTTATCGCCAACACCGCTTTCCAGCCTTGAGACCAAAGCCTGTGTTCCTGTAGCCTTCCTGATTCCTGCACTTTACCATGTTCCTGCAGCCTTCCTGATTCCTGCACTTTACCATGTTCCTGCAGCCTTCCTGATTCCTGCACTTTACCATGTTCCTGCAGCCTTCCTGATTCCTGCACTTTACCGTGTTCCTGCAGCCTTCCTGATTCCTGCACTTTACCATGTTCCTGCAGCCTTCCTGATTCCTGCACTTTACCATGTTCCTGCAGCCTTCCTGATTCCTGCACTTTACCATGTTCCTGCAGGGCTTCCTGATTCCTGCACTTTACCGTGTTCCTGCAGACTTCCTCATAGCTGCACTTTACCATGTTCCTGCAGCCTTCCTGACTCCTGCACTTTACCATGTCCCTGCAGCCGTCCTCATTCCTGCACTTTACCATGTTCCTGCAGCCTTCCTGATTCCTACACTTTACCATGTTCCTGGAGCCTTCCTCATTCCTGCACTTGTTCCTGCAGCCTTCCTGATTCCTGTACTTTACCGTGTTCCTGCAGCCTTCCTGATTACTGCACTTTACTGTGTTCCCACAGCATTCCTGATTACTGCACTTTACTGTGTTCCCACAGCCTTCCTCATTAATGCACTTTACTGTGTTCCCACAGCCTTCCTCATTAGTGCACTTTACTGTGTTCCCACAGCCTTCCTGATTACTGCACTTTACTGTGTTCCCACAGCCTTCCTGATTACTGCACTTTACTGTGTTCCCACAACCTTCCTGATTACTGCACTTTACTGTGTTTCCACAGACTTCCTGATTACTGCACTTTGCTGTGTTCCCACAGCCTTCCTGATTACTGCACTTTACTGTGTTCCCACAGCATTCCTGATTACTGCACTTTACTGTGTTCCCACAACCTTCCTGATTACTGCACTTTACTGTGTTCCCACAGCCTTCCTCATTACTGCACTTTACTGTGTTCCCACAGCCTTCCTGATTCCTGCACTTTACTGTGTTCCCACAGCCTTCCTGATTCCTGCACTTTACTGTGTTCCCACAGCCTTCCTCATTCCTGCACTTTGCTGTGTTCCCACAGCCTTCCTCATTCCTGCACTTTACTGTGTTCCCACAGCCTTCCTCATTCCTGCACTTTACTGTGTTCCCACAGCCTTCCTCATTCCTGCACTTTACTGTGTTCCCACAGCCTTCCTGATTACTGCACTTTACTGTGTTCCCACAGCCTTCCTGATTCCTGCACTTTACTGTGTTCCCACAGCCTTCCTCATTATTGCACTTTACTGTGTTCCCACAGCCTTCCTGATTACTGCACTTTACTGTGTTCCCACAGCCTTCCTCATTACTGCACTTTACTGTGTTCCCACAGCCTTCCTGATTACTGCACTTTACTGTGTTCCCACAGCCTTCCTGATTCCTGCACTTTGCTGTGTTCCCACAGCCTTCCTGATTACTGCACTTTACTGTGTTCCCACAGCCTTCCTCATTCCTGCACTTTGCTGTGTTCCCACATCCTTCCTGATTACTGCACTTTGCTGTGTTCCCACAGCCTTCCTGATTACTGCACTTTACTGTGTTCCCACAGCCTTCCTGATTACTGCACTTTACTGTGTTCCCACAGCCTTCCTCATTCATGCACTTTACTGTGTTCCCACAGCCTTCCTGATTCCTGCACTTTACTGTGTTCCCACAGCCTACCTGATTACTGCACTTTGCCGTGTTCCCACAGCCTTCCTCATTCCTGCACTTTACTGTGTTCCCACAGCCTTCCTGATTACTGCACTTTACTGTGTTCCCACAGCCTTCCTCATTACTGCACTTTACTGTGTTCCCACAGCCTTCCTGATTACTGCACTTTGCTGTGTTCCCACAGACTTCCTGATTACTGCACTTTACTGTGTTCCCACAGCCTTCCTGATTACTGCACTTTACTGTGTTCCCACAGCCTTCCTCATTCATGCACTTTACT
>CM059198.1:76126958-76162330 GCA_030323885.1 Branchipolynoe longqiensis
TGGTGTCCGATAATTCAATAATTGAAAAACCTTTGCACCAAACAGCAGCTTGTCTCAGGCAGGACAAGTTGGAAAGAAGGTTCTAATTTCATATTTCATGGCAATGATTAATATGATGGAAAACTGTTATTGATGCTTACATAGAAAGGTCCTTTAGAATTTAATATAGCCTCTAGCTGTAGGGCACTATCTTTTTGTCCTGGTACTGTGGCATGTATGAAACATTGTTTTTTCCACATGTTTGTAATACGCGTAATGTGTTATCCCATGCGTAATCATTTGCCTATATATCCCAAATACGGTTGTGTCCAGTGCATATCGAGTGCTGACACCAACCTGAACATGGCGGATTGTTCTGATTACCTCGGGGTCTTGTTGTTCACAGTGTGTTCCGGCCCAGAAGGAGCAGGTCAGTGTGTCCATGTGCGGTGTGGTGGTTGTTTCTCAGTCGTGGCTTCATTTGGCCATGTACACTCAACCCAAACTGTTGTATTGAAGTGAGAACCCTTTCCATCTAGAAAAAGAGCTACCGGAGAGAAAAAATGCATTTGTTCTCCCACCCTGCCAGTTATTTTAAAGAAGGTACACAGCTCCACTTATTGAGTGAAGTCCGTTTTGCTGAGTTGATCCTCACTTTTCCAGCTGTTTTGGTGTTTTGTTTAGTGGCACCGTTGTGAGTTGCTTGGTCCTCCCAGGTTCGGTGATCCATGTATTCGGGGTAATGTCAACGGTGTGCAGTGTTGCAGGTTTGATCCACCAACCTTACCTTCTCTTTGTGAGGTGTCGATTTGGGAATTTGTGTTTCGCTTTACACAATTGCGGTGTAATTTATTATGATATGGTATGATGTGCTGAAGCGTTGGAACCAGAACAAGGCAGCTGTTTGCTATTGACAATATGCTGGCTTTCAAAACCTGGCTGTTACTTCTGAACAAATTGTTCCAGTTACTGCTACATTTAATTGCAAGGCTTACTCGAGTACCACATTTAATATGCGAATAAACAGTTTATTCTGATAGCATTGCCAGCCTCGATATGAAGTTGGGAAAGCTGTATGTTGAATTAGTGAATTTACTGTAAGATAAACCCGCAAATCAACAACTAACTAAATTGATCTATTTGACAAGGAAAGAACGACAGTTGTCAAACGAGAAGCTGATCTAAAATGCCGTCATGCTCCATTGGCCAGCATTTAACAGAATATTTACACAGTTGCCCATAATATTGACAAACCCGACGTGCTAGTGGCGGGAGAGCACTCTAAGCAATTTCCTTGCGGTGGCAAATGCAGATGGTTAAGTTTCACCTACTCACATGAAGGCCTTCCGCCCATGTCCGACCCCTCATTATTAAATATATCAAGTTTGAATGGCTACACGACTGGAACAAGCATTAAAACAACACGTTGCATCGGGGAGAGTAGGGTGGTGTTAAAAACATACCCCGTCTAAATACTTGTGTTCTGTGAATCAAGGCGAGGAGGGTGGTGTTAAAAACATACCCCGTCTGAATACTTGTTACGTGAATCAAGGAGAGGAGGGTGGTGTTAAAAACATACCCCGTGTGAATACTTGTTACGTGAATCAAGGAGAGGAGGGTGGTGTTAAAAACATACCCCGTCTAAATACTTGTGTTACATGAATCAAGGAGAGGAGGGTGGTGTTAAAAACATACCCCGTCTGAATACTTGTATTACGTGAATCAAGGAGAGGAGGGTGGTGTTAAAAACATACCCCATCTGAATACATGTGTTACGTGAATCAAGGAGAGGAGGGTGGTGTTAAAAACATACCCCGTCTGAATACTTGTGTTACGTGAATCAAGGAGAGGAGGGTGGTGTTAAAAACATACCCCATCTGAATACTTGTGTTACGTGAATCAAGGAGAGGAGGGTGGTGTTAAAAACATACCCCGTCTGAATACTTGTATTACGTGAATCAAGGAGAGGAGGGTGGTGTTAAAAACATACCCCATCTGAATACATGTGTTACGTGAATCAAGGAGAGGAGGGTGGTGTTAAAAACATACCCCGTCTGAATACTTGTATTACGTGAATCAAGGAGAGGAGGGTGGTGTTAAAAACATACCCCATCTGAATACTTGTGTTACGTGAATCAAGGAGAGGAGGGTGTGTTAAAAAGTTACCCGTCTGAATACTTGTGTTACGTGAATCAAGGAGAGGAGGGTGGTGTTAAAAACATACCCCATCTGAATACTTGTGTTACGTGAATCAAGGAGAGGAGGGTGGTGTTAAAAACATACCCCATCTGAATACTTGTGTTACATGAATCAAGGAGAGGAGGGTGGTGTTAAAAAAATACCCCGTCTAAATACTTGTGTTCTGTGAATCAAGGAGAGTAGGGTGGTGTTAAAAACATACCCCGTGTGAATACTTGTTACGTGAATCAAGGAGAGGAGGGTGGTGTTAAAAACATACCCCATCTGAATACTTGTGTTACGTGAATCAAGGAGAGGAAGGTGGTGTTAAAAACATACCCCGTCTGAATACTTGTGTTACGTGAATCAAGGAGAGGAGGGTGGTGTTAAAAACATACCCCGTCTGAATACTTGTGTTATGTGAATCAAGGAGAGGAGGGTGGTGTTAAAAACATACCCCGTCTGAATACTTGTGTTACCTGAATCAAGGAGAGGAGGGTGGTGTTAAAAACATACCCCGTCTGAATACTTGTGTTACGTGAATCAAGGAGAGGAGGGTGGTGTTAAAAACATACCCCGTCTAAATACTTGTGTTCTGTGAATCAAGGAGAGTAGGGTGGTGTTAAAAACATACCCCATCTGAATACTTGTTACGTGAATCAAGGAGAGGAGGGTGCTGTTAAAAACATACCCGGTCTGAATACTTGTGTTACGTGAATCAAGGAGAGGAGGGTGGTGTTAAAAACATACCCCATGTGTGTGTTTTGTTTGTCTGAAGTACTTGTGTTACGTGAATCAAGAGGGAGGGTGGTGTTAAAAAATACCCCGTCTGAATACTTGTGTTACGTGAATCAAGGAGAGGAGGGTGGTGTTAAAAACATACCCCATCTGAATACTTGTGTTACGTGAATCAAGGAGAGGAGGGTGGTGTTAAAAAGATGCCCGTGTGAATATTTGTGTTACGTGAATCAAGGAGAGGAGGGTGGTGTTAAAAACATACCCCGTCTGAATACTTGTGTTACGTGAATCAAGGAGAGGAGGGTGGTGTTAAAAACATACCCCGTCTGAATACTTGTGTTACGTGAATCAAGGAGAGGAGGGTGGTGTTAAAAACATACCCCATCTGAATACTTGTGTTGTACATGAATCAAGAGAGAGTGGGGTTAAAAACATACCCCGTCGGAATACTTGTGTTACACTTATAGAGCCTGAGGTGGTGTTAAAAACTTAAATCGTCGAATACTGGTGTTCTGTGTATCAAAGGCGAGTAGGGTGTTATAAAAACATACCCCGTCTGAATACTTGTGTTTTACGTGTCACAAGGAGAGATGGTGGTGTATGTGCTACCCCATCTGAATACTTGTGGTATGCCGTGAATCAAGGAGAGAGGTGGTGAAGAAAAACATCCCCATCTGAATACTTGTGTTACGTGAATCAAGGCGAGGAGGGTGGTGTTAAAAACATACCCCATCTGAATACTTGTGTTACGTGAATCAAGGAGAGGAGGGTGGTGTTAAAAACATACCCCGTCTGAATACTTGTGTTACGTGAATCAAGGCGAGTAGGGTGGTGTTAAAAACATACCCCGTCTGAATACTTGTGTTCTGTGAATCAAGGAGAGGAGGGTGGTGTTAAAAACATACCCCATCTGAATACTTGTGTTACATGAATCAAGGAGAGGAGGGTGGTGTTAAAAACATACCCCGTCTGAATACTTGTGTTACGTGAATCAAGGATAGGAGGGTGGTGTTAAAAACATACCCCATCTGAATACTTGTGTTACGTGAATCAAGGAGAGGAGGGTGGTGTTAAAAACATGCCCCATCTGAATACTTGTGTTACGTGAATCAAGGAGAGCAGGGTGGTGTTAAAAACATACCCCATCTGAATACTTGTGTTACGTGAATCAAGGAGAGCAGGGTGGTGTTAAAAACATACCCCGTCTGAATACTTGTGTTACGTGAATCAAGCAGAGCAGGGTGGTGTTAAAAACATACCCCCGTGTGAATACTTGTGTTGTGTTTATTTAGACATGAGTTAATACCTATGTTTATTTTGTAAGAAGTCAAGACATCACACACTATCGGCCACTTTCCTCTCTTTTAATGTTTGTTGGTTTATGCAAGAGAGGGTGAAATAATCATTACCTTATAATTTACTGAGTTATTTCAGAGTTGAACCGTAACTCAGTTTTCAGTTGGAACAGTCAAGTGTGTGCACTGGCGATAGATAGTCCTGAAAATGTTGTTTCTGAAACCATTTTGAACATCGTTTTGTTTACAAAAGCACTAGGTCAGCAATTCACAGTTCTGTTCATCTGTTTTTGGTACATTAGTTGTTTGAAGCAAGGGAAATTTCAGTCACAGACGACTGGTCTTTCTCATTCCACTGCTCCTTGCCCTATCCTAGTAATGCTGAGCATCTGGCTAGGAAGCGACAAGTATCAATTTTTACATCATTGGTTTGACTCGACCAGGATTCGAACCCACGATCTACCAACATGGGAGATGGACGCTCTAACTCATTCGGCCATCCCGTCTGGGATATTGCATCTTGTAGTCACAGCTTATATATAAGTTTCATCTATCTGAAAACCATATTTAAAGAAAATCTCGCCAAATAACTAGCAGAGAGTGTCTGCACGTGGGGAGACAGACATGTGTAGTTATTTTGTGTTATTTCATGTGTTGCACCAACATGGCGTAGAACCGACATGGCACACTCACTCACTCACTCACTCACTCACTCACTCACTCACTCACTCACTCACTCACTCACTCACTCACTCACTCACTCACACTCACTCAATCACTCACTAACAGACTCACACTCACTTACACTCACTCACACACACTCACTCACTAACAGACTCACCCTCACACACTCACTCAGTCACTCACACACTCTTACACTCACTCACACTCACTCATACACACTCATTCTCTCGTGTTGCGCTCTGGCCACGTGATCAATCTGTTGCTCCATGGACGGTTGCATGAGGCTCCACTTCAATTTGATGAAGTTATCTGAGCGTTCAAGTGAAAGGACACTTCTATTAGCAACTAACTGTTCTATCTGTAACGGCGTTAAACCCCCCAATCCATGCCGGGACTGCTTTGATAATTTATTGTCATGGGTAATTTGTAAATCATACCTAGAGCCGGTGATGCGGATTCCGAGGGACACCAGTTTGACAGGGACACTTCCATTCAAATGCATTGTTAACTGCCATGAGCAAATCTTCATACAGAAGAAGTCAAATATCTCCCAAATTACACCATCTAGAAACAAATCGTTTGGTACACATATAGAAAACATCTTTACCATAAAGACTATATTAAATTTATAAGGTTAGGGTTCTTGAATTCTATTATTTTTGAATAAAACTAACGTTTTGCACTGCGCGTAGCGTCAAACTCAAGGCATTGTCAATGGTCGTAAGCAATCTTCATACAGAAAATACAGAAGAAGTCAAATATCTCTTAAATTACATCATCTAGAAACAAATCGTTTGGTACACATATAGAAAACATCTTTACCAAAAACATTATATTAAATTTATAAGGTTAGTGATGATGCTGTTCGATTTTGACGCATGTGCAGAAGCGATGTGTCCCTCGCAAACTGGTGTCCCTCGGAATCCGCAACACCGGATTCGAATCCACATATCCACCATTCTGGAGAAAACGACCTAGCCATTGTACGATCTAGACACCCCGATGCAATCAATCTACCCACAGCAACCTGTGTAAATGTGGCCTGGGAGGGGGAGTGCCACGCCTGACACTGATGGAAATAATTGTGGGGATTTTGAATAGATTCCCAGTTCCGAGTAGATTGTGATTGTAATCAGTTATTTGAGATGTTTCCGATGCTGTTGTTCCAGTTAAGCACCGTTCTACATGGCTGTGTCAGGGTTGCCAATCCTCAAAGGCTGTGGTATGTGCTGTCCTGTCTGTGGGAAAGTGCATATAAAAGACCCTACTGCTTATTGGAAAGAGTAGCCTATGTGGCGCCAGCGGGTTTCTTCCAAAGAAATATGTCAGAATGACTATATGTTTGATGTCCAATAGCCGATGTTAAATATCAATGTGCTCTAGAGGCATAGTTAAATCAAACAAACTTTCTTTTTTAGGTTGCCAACCCCTACGGTTTCGCTGTAAGGTGTACAATGTTTTAAGTCCGCATCATCACCGTATACCGATCTTCCGGATTTTCATTTGCAATGTTAGCAACCCTGCAAAACGATTAATATAGTAATATTATTTAAATCTGACTGATTATTGTGTCCAAAATGCACCACAGAGCATCTAAGATTTAAGCATTTTTCTGGAGCAGTACCCTCAGACCCCCCAATATAACATTCCTTGAGATCTTCGGGTTTTATATTTTCCAATGTTGGCAACGCTCCTGTGTGTCATGTAAAGAGCTGTGTGTATTTTGAGCACCGCATGTCTGGTAAACCACTCTCTGTCGTGAGTCTAAAGTGAACAGATGACTGTGATACCAGGTGCGGTGGCCGAATCGGTAGAGCGCGGGCCTCGCGTTCGGGAGATCCGGAGTTCGCGAGTTTGGTTCCCGGTCGAGTCACGCCAATCACTTACAAATTTATACTTCTTGCTTTCTAGCCTGGCTCTTGTCATTACTAGGATAGGCAATGACTGGTTAACTCAGTGTCAGGATAATGTGACTGAGTGGGATATCGGTTCATGGTGCAGGCAGTCTGATTTCTCAGAGGGGCAGCACTAGGAAGTCTCCATGAGTGCGCAGTCACAAGTCGGTACCTGTCTTGATATGACCTTAGGTGTTGCTAGGACGTAAAACAAGCAAAGAAACTAACAAAAAGATGAGTGTGTGCGGAGCAGCTCACGAGCAGCTTGGGCAGCTTCAGTTTCCAGCCAGTGGGAAAACCGCTGTGGTTGTTTGCACGCCCACTTTCTAAATGCCAATCGTGTAAATGCTCTATTTTTGTACTGAGTGATGCTGTGTCAACAACCACCACAAGATTACAGAACCGGGCTTTTCTATAACCGCTTTGTGATCACCTTGATGGGTGAACTGACAGGAAATAAAAATAAATACCCACAAAACCGAATAGCACTGGATGTAAAGGTTGCGGTTGACTGGTGTAGACAATGGTGTACATGCAGTTAGCCGTTATCGCCATATTTTGTGTTGGCAGGCAGTTCCGCACCTGGAAACATCAGCTCGTGCGCCCGCCCTCACTCCATCTCTCCCTCTCTCACTCCCTCCTTCTCCATACCCCACACCCACAAGCACTAGTCACAATTGTTTATGTTGCAAGCAAAAGAAGGTCTCTTGCTGAGAAATTATTTTTGTTCGGGGTTCTGTGTCTATTTATTGATCCATATGCTACCATGATAAATGATCGATGTGATAACCTGTTCCTGCCAATTCTCACTCACTTCTGAAAATGCATCAAATAATGGTTTCTTCATAGCACGGATTGCAAATTAGGGATAGCGAGTTGTACCTCGCTAATTGATTGGAGGGGTCTAGAACTACTGTGGTGTGACCTAGTTTCCTAGTTATCTTGTTGGAGCAGCTCAGTGTGGTGAGCAGTTCAGTGGTGAGCAGCTCGGTGAGATGAGCAGCTCAGTGTAGTGAGCAGCTCAGTGAGATGAGCAGTTCAGTGGTGAGCAGCTCAGTGAGATGAGCAGTTCAGTGGTGAGCAGCTCAGTGTGATGGGCAGTTCAGTTGTGAGCATCTGAGTGTGATGGGCAGTTCAGTGGTGAGCAGCTCAGTGTGATGGGCAGTTCAGCGGCGAGCAGCCGTGTGCTGAACAGCTGTGTGATGAGGATTTGTGTGATGGGCAGGTCTGTGTGATGATGTGTGCAGTGTGTGATGAGTAGTTCAGTGAGGTGACCAGTTCATGGCGAGGTGACGAGATTACTTTGATAATAGTAACTCATTCAAGAATCCACCATGTGTTTTTTAGTTCAGTGTGAGATTAGTACAGTAAAACCTTTAAATGGTCCATTTAGGGAGGTGGTCGGTTCAGGGAGTTTTTAGTTTTTTTACAACGGTATTGTATTGGCGATTGTTTGGGACCCAAAATAAAGCGATCGGTATAGAGGAGTAGTCGATTTGGAGGTTGTACTGTAGTTCCACGTGGAGTGAGCAGCACAGTGTTATGTATAGCAGTACGCTGTACCTCTGATCCACTTGTACACAACCGATTGTATAGCAGTACGCTGTACCGCTTGTACACAACCAATTGTAAAGCAGTACGTTGTACCTCTGGTCCGCTTGTACACAACCGATTGTATAGCAGTACGTTGTACCTCTGGTCCGCTTGTACAAAACCGATTGTATAGCAGTACTAAACCGTTATACCTCTGGTCCACTTGTACACAACCAATTGTATCGCAGTACGTTATACCTCTGTTCCGCTTGCATTCAAAGTGAGGTCAACCCGGTGTGACAACCTTTCCACAACACCAAGCACCCCATCGACTCACCACCCCGTTTTATGGTGTCTGAATGGTGTGTGTGTGTAGCAGTCCCTTCTTTGTGGTGACCCCCCAATTATTCACCTTGACATAGGGAGAAGGTGAGCAGGTGTGAGCAGGTGGCAGTAAGTGATGAGGTGCTGGATGAACAAAGGCGGGGTGAGACACGGGGTGGTACTCTTTAGGTCCGGGCGGACTGAACTGCACACACACACACACACACACACACGCACCTACATGGTGGGCGGTCTGTACAGAACTGTACATACAGACCCACACATACACGGTGGGCCGGTCTGTACAGATCTGTATACACGCCCACACCTAGACAGTGGGTGGTCTGTACAGAACTGTACATACAGACCCGCATATACACGGTGGGCCGGTCTGTACAGATCTGTATATACACACCCTCACCTAAATGGTGGATGGTCTGTACAGATCTGTATATACACGCCCACACCTAGACAGTGGGTGGTCTGTACAGAACTGTACATACAGACCCGCATATACACGGTGGGCCGGTCTGTACAGATCTGTATATACACGCCCGCACCTAGACAGTGGGTGGTCTGTACAGAACTGTACATACAGACCCGCACATACACGGTGGGCGGGTATATATATATATATATATATATATGTATATATATATATATATATATATACACACACCCGCACCTAGATGGTGGGTGGTCTGTACAGAACTGTACATAGAGACCTGCACCTACATGGTGGGCCGGTCTGTACAGACCTGTATATACACACCCACACCAGACAGTGGGCCGGTCTGTACAGACCTGTACATAGAGACATGCACCTAGACAGTGGGCGGTCTGTACAGACCTGTACATACAGACCCGCACCTACAGACTGGGCCGATCTGTACAGACCTATACATGAAGACCCTCACCTACATGGTGGGCAGTCTGTACAGAACTGTGCATACAGACCCGCACATACACGGTGGGCCGGTCTATGCACAACTGTACATACAGACCTGTACACACACTGGGCCGGTCTATACATCATCATCATCATGCTGTCGGTCGCGATGCGACAAAGACTGCTTTCATTACTTGACTGCCACTCTCCATTTAGCTCTCTGCTGTGAGGGTGATGTCCATGAGTCGGTCTTAATGTCTCTACAGACCTGTATATACAGACCTTGCACCTACATGGTGGGGGGTCTGTACAGACCTGTAGACACAGACCCGCACCCACACACTGGGCCGGTCTGTACGAAAACTGTACATACATACATAGTGGGCGGTCTGTACAGAACTGTACATCCAGACCCGCACATACACAGTGGGCCGGTCTGTACAGAACTGTACATACAGACCCGCACCTACACGGTGCAGAAGTGCACATACTCCTCCTTTTTCTCACTGACCCGCTGATTCACTCAGCCTCATTCACTCACCCCCTCATTCACTCACCCCTTTACTTACTCACCTTCTCACTCACTCACCCTCATTCAGTCACCCCTTTACTTACTCACCTTCTCACTCATTCACCTCACACACAGTTGCTCAACCTCTGCCTCATCCTCATCCTCTCACCCTCACAGATTCACACATGATGTGATGGTCAGTGTGCAGTTACTAAAGTACGGCCCTCGTGGTGGTCGGTGTGTAGTTAGTAAGGTGCCACTCGTGGTGGTTGGTGCGTAGTAGCTTTTGTCAGGTAGTCAGGCGCAGTTACTTTGGTGGTTGATGTGCAGTTAGTAAAGCGTAGCTCTTGTGGTGGCTGGTGTATAGTTTGTAGCACATAGCTTGTGTGGTGGTCGCTGTATAGTTAGTACGATGTGGCTTGTGTGGTGGTCAGTGTCTAGTTAGTAGGGCGTGGCTCGTGTGGTGGTCGTTGTGCAGTTAGAAGGGCGTGGCTCGTATGATCATCGGTGTGTAGGTAGTAGGGCGTCACTCATGTGGTGGTCGGTGTGTAGTTAGTAGGGTGTGGCTTATGTGGTGGGTGGTGTGTAGTTAGTTTGGTGAGGCTTGTGTAGTGGTCGGTGTGTAGTTAGTAGGACGTGGATCGTGTGGTGGTCAGTGTATAGTTAGTCGGGTGTGGTGGTCGGTGTGTAGTTTGTAGGGCATGGATCATGTGGTGGTTTGCGTGTAGTAAGTAGGGAGTTTGACGCCCCTGCCCTGCAGAGTTGTAAACCACTGCCTTGTGGTACAGGTTATTAACAGAACCGAAGGCTAAGGGAGCAAACCCTAAACAGAACACCATGTCACTGTGGCAGCATTAAGGCAGGTTGACGTATGGAACTCCCAACATCTCCCGACCAGCCACTGCAGGGACAAATAGTTTTGCGCCTGTCTTGACATGTTCTTGCCGGTGTGAAACCTCTATTTGTTCCCGAGAGAGTGCCGCCGGTAACTTGCAAAAGCCCGCAGCACTTCAACACTTTTGCAGGCAGCTTTCATGAAATGTACAACCGCACAAAACACCATACCGGCTCGGTCGTCGCCCAGGTTACCAAGGACCGCGCTGCTCGACGGTTCAAGGATACCATCAAGAGAAAGCTGAAGCTGAGAGACATTAAGACTGACTCATGGACGCAACTCTCACAGCAGAGAGCTAAATGGAGAGCGGCAGTCAAGTAATGAAAGCAGTCTTTGTCGCATCGCGACCGACAGCATGATGATGATGATGAAGTAGGGTGTGGATCGTGTGGTGTCGTTAGTAGGGCATGAATCGTGTGGTGGTCGGTGTGTAGTTAGTGGAGTGTGGATCATGTGGTGATCGGCGTGTAATTAGTAGGGTGTGGATCGTGTGGTGGTCAGGTTAAACAGGCGCACAAAGACGCACATCCGAACACACAGCACGCATAACAGATACGCAATGCGTGCACCAACACACACATCTCAACACACTCGGCAGCACAAACATACATGCTAAAAAACAAGGACACTCAACACACAAACGCTGACCGGGCGGGGTAGCGAATTGATCAGACTGCAGGCTGTCCTCCCATGTGGAGATATGGGGTTGAACCCCTGCCGAGTTAAAGCCGCGCTGCAAGCCGGTTTGTGCAGCCAGTGAAGGCGTGGAGGGCGGGTACGTCCTGGCCTGACAATGGCTGCTGTGTCGATAGGGCAAATGCTGGTTGGCAAGGTCAGGATAATATGACTAAGTGCAATATCAGATCATGGTGCTATCACGGGTGTCGCCGTGAGGTGGTACTAAAAATCTCTGGTTATTGCAGTCACAAGATGATACCCGCCCCAGTATGACCTCAGTTGTTGCTAGGCTGTGACCCTCCCACCACCAATCAACTCACCAAGCGCTTTTAATACTCACCAGGCAGAAAGTAGGTTTGTTCAAATGTAGCGCTTTAGTTGGTGAAGTGTTGGTGACATGTATAACCTGGCACTGCCTAGAACCCTTCATCCTGCTATTGCCATGGTAACCAGGAATCTGTAGCGCTTTAGTCGGTGATGTGTTGGTGACGTGTATAACCTGGCATCGCCTAGACCCTTCATCCTGCTATTGCCATGGTAACCAGGAATCTGCAAAGTGGGCCAACAGAAACTGGAGTCTGGTTGGTTGTTTGCGCTCGGGGTGCAGGTAGTAAGATCCAGCCGAGGCCAGCACTCCCTGGTGGAAGAGGTGGGGGAGGGGGGAGGGGAGGGGGAGGGAGGGGAGATGGGGGGTGGAGGAAGCAGCAGCCGCCAAACATCCTCACTACTGGAACGCCTACCACTCTCTCTCTACTCTACCATATGGAGAAAAAGGTGCACCTCTCGCAGAAGGGCAGCAAGTCCCATTCGAAGCTCTTCACAAAACAAGAATCCAAATCTGATGGAATGATGCAGAACTACGTTTCCAAGTAGCTACATCTGAGGCCCTCTTACTGCTGAGTAATGGAAGTGTGCCAGGTTGGCACGTGGGCGGGGTGGGCGGGGGGTGAGGGACCAGTGAAGAGTCCTTGACTCATCCACTGTATTATCGCTCGGGTACGGGAGCGAGGCACCCTGGGGCAGGTTCAATTTGGGTGATTCACGTAACAGCTGGGGCTGCATCAAGTTCAGCCAAACCAAAACGACGCGACGTAGTTTAAATGTGTGCATTCCACATTGAATAAAACATTTCCCATGTTTTTCTCCGGTGCAAAGCACCTGCCCTGTCCACCGGTGGGAAATCTGAATGCCTCAATAGAGGTTCACATACCTCAATAGAAATCTGCATACCTCAATGAAAATCTGTATGCCTCAATAGAAGTCTGCATACCTCAATATAAATATGCATACCTCAATATAAATATGCGTACCTCCTCAATACCGATTCAATACAGATCCAATAAACATTAAACATTAAACATTAACATTATGTTGTGACGTCAGGTTGCAGCCTATTTTTATAGTTGATTTACGTAGTATGTGTTGTGTAAAAGGTTTTATACGAATATCATTACGAATGGAATAGTCAGGTGTTTTCCCTGCTTGTTTGTGTTTGTGTGTAGTTTGGGAACAGATGTTGGTTGTTGGAGTTTTATGTCCTGGTAACATCTAAGGTCATGAGGGGGAGTCCCGACTTGTGATAGTGGGCACTCATGGCAGCTTTATAGTGCTGCCCCAGTGGGAGACCAGGCCGCCAGTACCAAGATCTGATATCCCACTCAGTCACATTATTCTGACACTGAGCCAACCAGTTTGGGGAGAGGGAAGTAGCTCGAGCAGCCTGGTACAGTTGCCAGTTTGTGGCCAGAGGGTGGCATAGTTTGGTTCCAGTGCTGCAGATGGTGCGGGGTATTACCACTTGCAGGACACATCAGTTACAAGAAAACCATTAGACAAGAACATTTTGTAGCATGACATGACAGACACACCTTGTATGCTGTTGGACTCAATGCGCCTGTCAGGTTCACAAGCACTTCCTTGTGTGATGGCATGACAGACACTACCCATGGTATCGGATGCAATATGCATGTCTGGTACACGAGAGGGGAGAGGGTCGTAGCTCAGGTGGTAGAGTGTCCACCTTTGAAGGTGTCTGTCATCCGATCGATCTTTCTCAGTGGACACATTTGCCGTTTGGGTTATTTTCCATTCCAACCAGTGGTTCACAACTGGTTCATCAAAGCCTGTGGTATGTGCTGTCCTGTCTGGGAAAGTGCATATAAAAGACCACTTGCTGCTTATCGGAAAGAGTAGCCTCTGTGATTGCAGCGGGTTTCCTCCAAAGAATGACATCCAATAGCCGATGATAAAAATCAATCTGCTCTAGAGGCGTCGTTAAATAAAACAAACTTTGGTACACAAGAAGTCTCTAACCTAGTCACAGCAAGTACTGTCCATGCTGTGGGCTGCATGTCCCGTACACGAACACAGCCACAGCAAACACTGTCCGTGCTGTGGGATGCATGTTTTGGTACAAGAGAAGTCACTAACACAGCCACAGCAAACACTGTCCGGGCTGAGGGATGCAGGTCTTGTACAAGAGAAGTCACTAACACAGCCACAGCAAAGACTGTCTGGGCTGAAGGATTTTTGTTGTTGTTGTTGAAGATTGATACTGCCTATCATGGATAAGCCTGAATAGGCTTGTTTTCACCATTAGACAGTTTGTCGATAGAAAGCCCAAGCCTACACTTTTACCGACCCAAGGGATTTTTAACCTCCCACACCACATAGACATGGTATGAGAGCAACTGGCCTTTGATGTCGCTGTAAGTTATACACAGCGGTGGAAATCCAAATTGGCAGAGATGGGGGCACGGGGAATCGAACCGCCGACCTTCAGATTAGGAGTCCGACCTAGAAAAAAGTCAGACACTCTAACCACTCCGCTACAGAGAACACCACAATGCATGTCTGGTACAAGAGAAGTCACTAACACCGTCACAGCAAACACTGTCTGGGCTGTGGGATGCATCTCTGGTACAAGAGAAGTCACTAACACAGTCACAGCAAACACTGTCCGTGCTGTGGGATGCATGTTTTGGTACAAGAGAAGTCACTAACACAGTCACAGCAAACACTGTCCGTGCTGTGGGATGCATAACAAGTGTAGACAGTCACAGCACACGCTGCATATGCACACACTGTCCGTCATGTGGGATGCATGTCTGGTACACGACAAGTTCCTCATGAAATCACAGATACTGCCACTGACCAGACAGGATGGCTGAATGAGCGTCCGTCTCCCATTTTGGTGGATCGTGGGATTCGAATCCACTCACTCAAACCAATGATGTAAAATATTATACTTGTCGCTTCCTAGCCAGGCGTTTGGTATTATTAGAATAGGGCAATGACTGGTTGGCTCAGTGTCAAGATAATGTGACTGAGTGGAATCTAGCCAGGCGTTTGGTATTATTAGAACATGGCAAGGACTGGTTGGCTCAGTGTCAAGATAATGTGACTGAGTGGAATATCAGGTCATGGTGCTGGTGGCCTGGTCTCCTAGTGGGGCAGCACTATAAAGTGTGCACTTTCACAAGTCGCTACCCATCCTGATATGACCTTAGATGTTGCAAGGACGTAAAGCTCCAACCACTAACCAACCAACCCTGCCCACTGTGGGATGCAGCGTCCAGATCTGTAGGATGCAATGCACATACCCGGTACAGAAGAACGTACCTTATGGAGTCACATGGTACACACGTGGTGCACACACTTCCCACTGTGTGGCATGCAGTCATATGTTGATACATAGGAAGTGGCGCGTCTATTTGTGTATGCGGTGTACAGTTCAAGTACGAGTCTCATTTATTCTAACAGCTATGAGGGCAGGCAGTAGTGGCTGACTAGCGGAGTGCTTGGTACCAAGGGCATAATGCACTCCGGTGAGTGAGCGCAATCCCTCAGTTTCATGCCGAGGAACTGACATGACTTGACATGTGGTCATTGCAGCTCCTTGTTACACTAGAGAAAGTCTAGTGTATCCCACTGTTTGATGCTCATATAATGGAGTGAATGGAGCCTGCTTATAGTGTATGTAGTATATAACAAATATATACTGTATATGGGTCATGCTTATAGTGTATATAGTGTATGTAGTATATAACAAATATATACTGTATATGGGTCATGCTTATAGTGTATATAGTGTATGTAGTATATAACAAATATATACTGTATATGGGTCATGCTTATAGTGTATATAGTGTATGTAGTATATAACAAATATATACTGTATATGGGTCATGCTTATAGTGTATATGGGTTCTTCTTTGCTGCTGGTCCTAATTGGTTGGTCCTCACATTGTAACTGTTTTCGTCTAAATTAATTCTCCTTTTCATACCAAATGAAGAAAATTGTTTTTATTATACCCCAAAGAAGCAATGACAGCAATCCAGTGAGAAAAAAATGTTTGGTTCATTTTTATTGCAAAACTAGATTCATTTGTCATGCAAATATGCCAGCTAAAAATGGGAATGGTGAAACAGTACTACTTGTGTTGGAAACTACTTCATTGTAGACCAAAATATTCAAACATAGCTAGTTTATTTGCAAAGTTGTAACATGCAAAAATGTCAGAAAACTAATTTTAGGACTGTTGAGTGTCTGTGTGTAAAACAACGATGCTTGAAAGTGAGCATAACGCGTGTTTCATGAGATGTCACGTCATGAAACACGCGTTCACCTTCAATTTTCACAATATCCAACCATGCAAGCCAGGAAAAACCCTGCTGCTTTAAATAGGATAGCATCATAGATGCCTAGTTCTGAACACAAAAGTTATAATATTATTTCCTAAAATGCATTAAAAGTGAAATAAAAACTTTGTGTCACGGGTGAAACACGCGTAACGGCGAAAATTTATTTTGCGATACAAAATCCAACAATGGATCAAATCTCTTCTCGCCATGATTTTCAAATATATCGTGGGCATCTACACACCTACTGATGATGGGGTGTCAAGTCATAAACAGGATGTTGCGCTATGATGCTATTAGTGTGGCGTGTCACACTTCGATGAAGAAGAAACACGCGTAACAGCGAAAATTATTTCGCGATACAAAATCCAATAATGGATCAAATCTCTTCTCACCATGATTTTCAAATTTTACCTCGGTAAACAGCCTCAGGCTAGCCTCAGGCTAGGGAGAGGTAAGCACGTCCGGTACCAGCAATTGGGTGAAATGATCACGGAGGTGGTCATTTGCTGTCATTACCGGGGGCAGGGAGGAAGCTCGGGAAGCCCCCTCCCACCTGCCAGCACTCACCTCCTGCCAGGTGGCCTCACTCCCCCTCAGCCAATCAGAGGCCTTCACCCCCCCCCCCCCTACTCTTCCTCACGCCTCTGCCTGCACCTGCCTCTCCACTCTTCCACTGACCCTCGTCAGCGGCACATCTCTCCTCAAAAACCGTACTAGGTAAAAATAAGGGTTTAGTTCTAAATCTGACACTAGGCGGCTTTTTGTGTCACACCGAAACACGCATAACGTTCTCCACTTAGTCAAGTTCAAAGCCACCCTGACGTGCAATCGGGGTCCAAACTGCTTTTCTTTTAATTGTGCCTTAAAATAGGATATATGTGGAACACAACAACCCTAACTAGGATAAGCTGTGACGTATTTAAGTTTTTACCCCCGATTCCCCCTTTTTAGGACCAGCAGCAAAGAAGAACCCATATAGTGTATGTAGTATATAACAAATATATACTGTATCTCAGAAACTGTACCACTTTTGTGACATGGAATCGAAAAGTGAAAACATTCCAAATAATAGCAGAAAACATTAAAAATAATAGTAGAGTCAATATAGATATCGGGTTTAAATGTTGTGCATATGTCAGACTTGGCGTGTATATTGGTAGTAAAGTGGTATCGAGTCTTGTTAATCACATTTACATTGAAATCTACATGGACTTGCAAAATAGTCAGATCAGTGTCAAATGATAACACAAATTATCCCTAATGCAATTTTGAAGTAGGTAAATTTGTGTCAGTTGATAGCCATATTCTGTCTCACAAAACCTAGCTAAAATTACAAGAGGCGATACAGCCCACTTCTTAGAAAATCTCAAATTTGTTTGGGCTTTTTGTTGTTAATGGCCCTGTCACACTACGACGTAAGGCGCCAGCGTAGGGACAACGTGAAAATAAATTCTACATGTCAAACTTCTGCGCATAATATGCAAATTTGGGATGTCAATGCTGCGTAGTTGACGTGAGCGGAACGTGGATCAATGAGAGAGGACAATGTAATTACGCTCACGGCACGTTATATAAGTTATTCGATCGCCAGAACTACATGCCTACACGTTAGATACGTCATGACACAGTGGCGAAACGCTAAATGTACGTTAGGCGCACATTATCCATATGCCGTCACTACGCAGACTGTATGTTCCCACTGCCTTTGAAGTAGGTCAATATAATGCAACGTAGTGCAACATAGTGCAACGTAGTGAGCAGCATTTGACTAACACATGTCTAACGTACATTGACGTTTGCCTAATGCATACATAACGTACGGCGAACATCTAACGTCGAGCTACGTCGAAAGTTTTCAACATGTTCAAAACCTCGACGTCAGTCTAACGTCAGCACAACGTAACTCGACGTTCCTCAAAGTAATGACGAAACGTCACCTACGTCAGCTTACATTGGCCCCTTATGTCGTAGTGTGACAGGCCTATAAAGAAGTCTTTCATGCTAGTTAGATTAAAATAGTGTTTACACGAGTCCCTGAAATCTACGCACCCAGTGTGTGTCTGAGTATTAGCGGACATTGACACCCACTGCACTCGAGGGGTGGTTCTCCCTTGACTAAAAACGTATGAGTCATTCAAGAGTGGCCAATGCAGCATAGCGTAAGGACTACTTGGTGCCACCGACGAGTTCATTGCATCAGGTGACGCTATGCAGCTCACTGTTTGGATGCTCATCCTATTCATGTTGCCATTTTGATTTGATATATTTGAGAATACGTGGTCTGAGATCTGAGTGAGGAATCCAACATGGTGCAACACCATTCAGAGCAATTTTTCCAGCTTGGTGAGGTTGTTCATTTCATTGGATACCCGTATGGCTAGATACCCAGCAGAAGTGGATGCAGACCTGTGCACCCGATCTTGCAGCTTTCCGTATTGTCAAAGCTATTTTCCGTATTCTTGAATGACTTTCATTAACACATTTACAATGAAAAATAAACACAAAACCACAAGCCTATTACAGACCTGTGCACCTGGGAAAAACAGTATTCTGAAAGTCATTTTCAGAATTTTTCAGTATTTCTTTCAGAGACTTTCAGTAATACTTTCAGTATTTGTACAGCCAAGATCAGTAACTTTTAGTGTGATAAAAAATACACCAATTTCCGGAACAAAGGCCAAGAAACCGTATTTCCATATTTACCCTTGCAATCCAGAACAAATCCAGAAAAATCCGGAAGGTGCACAGGTCTGTGGAAGTTGTAACACCCTGCCATGGCCAAGGAATTTATTTAGTCTACTGAGATTTCCGAGAGCAAGAGTTGTTTGTTCCGAGTTGTCGATGCACTCTAATGTGACAAAGTGGGAAAATTGAGCCTTTATCCGGAATACAAGCGCCTAACTTATAACTGCCAGAACCTGCTGCAGCAGCTACCCAGCCTTTCTCTTTGGAACCATCAGTGAAAATAGCGGTGTGTTCTGCACATTGCTTACAAACTTCTATGTATCCTATATCGTTGTCTATGTCAGGCCGCGGAATGTTACACTATCTGGAGGATGATCGAGGGCTTCCTCAAAAGACACGAAGGATAATTCTTATTCAAGACTTGCATTTGTTGGCGAGTCCGTTGCAGAACTGTATCCTATGCTACCATAGTCTGATCTGGACCAAACCAAAGTTTGGTACAGCGTCAATAGAATGTCTCTGTCTGCTCCCCGCTGACACCACCCCTAGGATCTCCGGTGCTTTGAGATATTGAATTTTAAGTTTCCTAATGTGTGCAATGAAAGACAGTCTGTTGTCAAGGATAATACCTATAGACCTATTTCATATGACGTCAGCAGAGGTATTTAGGACACTGCGCGCGCTGCTTGGGTGCAGGACGACACCTGTGTAACAGTGCAAACTCAATGGCGATGAGCAATCTTCATAGAGAAGAAGTGAAATATCTCTAGAACCACACCCTAGAAACAAACCGCTCGGAACACATATAGAAAACATATTTAACAAATGGATTATATTAAATTTATACGATTATGGTTCTGCATTTCTATTAATTTTGAATAAAATTGACGTTTTGCACTGCGCATACCGGCAAACTCAATGGCAGTATGTATTCGTTCTGCAGCCAAGCTGTGCACGCATAGACAATGTTTATAAACATAGAAATGGGTCTATATATACATACACATATACATACATATACACACATACATATACATACATACATACATACATACATACATACATACATACATACATACATACATACATACATACAAATTAATAAATCGTATCTCCTACATTAATCATACATACATACATCGTCACACATACATACATACATACATACATACATACATACATACATACATACATACGTACATACATACATACATACGTACATACGTACACACATACACACATACACACACACACACAACGTTAGATCTGCTGTCTGTGATGAGTCTGGAATGATTTTTCCCTGCCTCCCCTCATGAGTCCCCCTCCCCCTCCCCCCCCCCCCCCTCCGCTCCCCGCCGCCTTCCACACCGTGGCTGGAGCTACTTTTTTTCTCCACTGCCCTCCCCACCGTGCATGAATGAGTATGCAGGATGCCGAAGCGCAGTAGCACCACGTACCTACACTGGCACACCTCGATATGAGTCTTGCTCCTTCGACTAAGCACAGCAGCCCACTTAGTCCGGGCCGTGACTGTAAGTTACTGCCACCCTGTCTGCGCGCGGCGTCCGAAGCAACCAATCTCAGGCAATGTGTGCAGCTCGCCTTCTTTCATTAGTAACAAAAGATAGTAACACCAAACAAACTATATCTGTAGGCCCTATTACAAAAGTACTGGACGAACAAGACGGTGGAACTTTTGGAAATTATGTTAATGCGTTCGCAGTTAGGAGCAGTTCCTGGAGCAGACCGCGTCTTTCGGACTGCTGTTTGTCCTCCGTACGGGGCCTGGAAAGTGTTGAACTTCATTTGCCTCATTTCAAGGCCGTATCATTCACAATTTGATGTGCCCATTTCTGAACATACGTTTTTTGTGATGAATTTATTTACCCTGCTCATAACGGATAAGTGTGTTAATACTTGTTTTCACCGATGGGCAGCACTAGTCCAATTTGATTCAAATCTTTTGAATTTAGTTTTTAGTAATAATTTAGGTTTTCTTGCTTATTGTTTATGTTTTGTAACTGTTTGTAGATTGCAAACAGTTCAAAATCCAGCTTTCAATATACTTTGTGTTAATCCATTTAAATATCATCTGTATTTCTAGGTTACATTATTTGTTAGTAGTTTCTTAAACGCTGATATGTTTTCTGCATTTCATGTTGCAGCCGACTGTTTATTCCAAATATTGCCACTCATGTTAGCTACACTGCGATCATATGCAGTACATATGTACATGCATGCATACATATATGCTTACATACATATGTATACATGCATGTATAC
The DNA here is from genome assembly GCA_030323885.1 of Branchipolynoe longqiensis. NCBI lineage: Eukaryota > Metazoa > Annelida > Polychaeta > Phyllodocida > Polynoidae > Branchipolynoe > Branchipolynoe longqiensis. Next base: position 76,148,170 of record CM059198.1, read on the forward strand.
ATATGTAGACACATAGATACATATTATCTATATGTGTCTATATATAGATAATATATATCTACATATAGACACATACATACACATACATACACATACATACATACACATACATATGCACATAGATATATATGCATGCATGCATACATACAGAGACATACTTACATATGTATACACATACGTATACACATAGACATACATACATATGTATACATATACACATACATATATATATATATCTGTACATATGTACATACACACATTCATACCCACATACATACACATACATGCATAAACATAGATGTATGCATACACACATATATATATATGTACTACAACGTATGACAGTTCCTTTTGGTCTCTTGAAACAGACGGGATGGCCGAATGAGTCAGAGCGTCCATCTCCCGTTTTGGTAGACCATGGGATCGTGGGTTCGAACCCTGGTCGAGTCAAACCAATGACTTAAAAATTGATACTTGTCACTTCCTAGGCTGGTGCCCAGCATTATTAGGACAGGGCAAAAACTGGGTGGCTCAGTGTCACTGTCAGGATAATGTGACTGAGTGGGATATCAGGTCATGGTGTTGGCGGCCTGGTCTCCGAGTGGGGCAGCACTATAAAGTCACCATGAGTGCGCACTGTCTCAAGTCGGTACCCGTCCTGATATTACCTTAGATGTTGCTAGGACGTAAAACAACAACAAACAAACATCCTTTTGGTCTCTTTTTGAGCGTCCCATCATATCGGCTGGTACCTGGAGTGTAGGTACGATATGTTGCTGAACTTGCAGTAATCAGGAAGGCTGTGGGAACACAGTAAAGTGCTGAACTTGCGTATAGTGCCATTTAATGCCCCCAACCCCCCCAACCCCACCAACCCAACCCACCAACCCCCCGCCCTGTTTATTTCAGATGGCGTTTACCACACTGGAACACGGTGCAAAGACAGGGCTAATGTTGCTCCCTGGTAATATTATACTGATATACATTTGCTCGGGTGTGTTAATATCAGCATAATTTGTTGGTTTGTTGTGTAGGAATTCCCCCTATATGTAAAGGCCACGCTACATGCTGGTAGTATGGAACCCGGTGTCGATACAATTAGTGGTGTGCCAAGTCGCAGCGCTTTACTAGACATAGCTCTAAAGCACATCACTACAATAACTGTAATACTATTCACAGTACTAGTCAGTTAACCCTAGACATACCGTGTTATACAATATAGAGCAGAGCACAATTAACCCTAGAAATACCATGTTGTAATTAATACATCATACATTACAGTATAGCACAGTTAACCCTAGACATACCATTTTGTGGTTAATGCAAGATACGGCGCTGTTAACCCTAGACATACCATCTTGTAAATAATACAATATACAGTATAGGACAGTTAACCCTAGACATACCATCTTGTAAATAATACAACATACAGTATAGGACAGTTAACCCTAGACATACCATCTTGTGGTTAATGCAAGATACGGCGCTGTTAACCCTAGACATACCATCTTGTAAATAATACAACATACAGTATAGGACCCTAGACATACCATGTTGTGGTTAATACAAGATACAGTACAGTACAGTTAAACCTAGACATACCGTGTTATACAATATAGAGCAGAGCACAATTAACCCTAGAAATACCATGTTGTAATTAATACATCATATATTACAGTATAGGACAGTTAACCCTAGACATACCATGTTGTGGTTAATGCAAGATACGGCACTGTTAACCCTAGACATACCATGTAAATAATACAACATACAGTATAGGACAGTTAACCTTAGACATACTGTGATGTGGTTAATACAAGATACAGTACAGCACAGTTAACCCTAGACATACCGTGTTGTAATTAATACAACATACAATATAGGACAGTTAACCCTAGACATACCGTGTTGTAGTTAATACAAGATACAGCACAGCACAGTTAACCCTAGACATACCGTGTTATAGTTAATACAAGATACAGCACAGCACAGTTAACCCTTGACATACCATGTTATGGTTAATATGAGATATAGCTCAGTTACCACTAGGCATACCGTGTTGTAGTTAATACAAGATACGGTAGGAAGTCCCAGCCTTGCACCAGATGGCAGCACTGGGCACATTTCCGGTGGCGTTAGGAAGTTCCGGTGGCGTGCCTGTCTCGGCAGTCGCGCGCTAATTGGGGGGCGGTCGGGGATCAGTACTTACTGAATGTGGAACTGGAATACTATCTCATAGCTGAAGCTGCTCCATTACACCGATATCGACCCGCTTAATTAATAAACGAGGCAGACACAGAACTTTTCGTAATTATGTGGTAAATTGGTGATTGTCTTCCTTGCAGCTGAGATGGAGCGTTTAATTGCATTGATCTTTGACAGAAAACCGATTAAATCGAATGAGCCTCATTGACTGCACACCAACCCAGTGTGTTATCTGTGGGTCTTATCTGTGGGTGGTGCCTGCGGGTGTTGTCTGCGAGTGGCACCTGTGAGTGTTGTCTGTGGGTCTTATCTGTGGGTAGCACCTGTGACTGTTGTCTGTGGGTGGCCTATGTGGGTGTTATCTGTGGGTGGCATCTGTGAGTGTTGTCTGTGGGTGTTATCTGTGGGTAACACCTGTGACTGTTGTCTCTGGGTGGCCCATGTGGGTGGTATCTGTGGGTGGTATCTGTGGGTGGCACCTTTGAGTGTTGTCTGTGGGTGGCATCTGTGGGTAGCACCTGTGTGTTTATATGTGGGTGGCCCATGTGGGTGGTATCTGTGGGTGGCACATGTGAGTGTTGTCTGTGGGTGGCATCAGTGGGTAGCACCTGTGTGTTATATGTGGGTGGTATCTGTGGGTGGCACCTCTGAGTCTTGTCTGGGTGGCACCTGTGGGTGGCACCTGTGGTTTTTTTTCTGTGTGTGTTGTGTCATAGAAGGGAATATTAAAGTTGCAGAGTCCGATGGTTTTGAATTTCTGTATTTTTTCTGAGATAAATATATTAGATCAGTCACCAGTATCTACTTTACATTAGTTCAAAGTTACTTTTATTTTAAAGGGTAAACTTTTTAGATATTTTGAGTGCAAACATGGAAAGTTAGTTTTGGCAAGCTTGCCACAACTCTGACACCATAGACTTCTGCAGTAACAGGTTCTGTTAAATTGACTCAGTATTGCCTTCTACATAGAAACAAATGCTTAATAAGTGGATCAGTATATAAGTTGGATATGTAAAATCAAATCTAGATAATAGGTTTGGTTTTGAAAATTTGATATTTCATCGGACTATGCAGCCTTAAGTTAACAGAACCTGAAGCCGAACTCCAACTGAACAGACCCTACATTAAAACCTACTACAACTTTACCAAATGAATACAGAAGATAACTTCTGCTTACGTTCTAAATACCGGTACCATGTAAATACTCACATTGATCTGACTAATATTGATCGTCATATGACACTACTGTTGGCGTATTACTCTGGAACTTGTGAGTTACAGAATTTAATTGTGTTATATGCTGAAAATTGTGCATTCAAGTTATTGTACACATTACTCTATATACCTTTTTGTGTAAATAACCCTGAATTGAAAAATGGCTGGAAGACCAGTGCTTTGGCACCGACAAAAGACTTATTCAGTAGAATAAACATATTTACCCGCAAAAAAATGGTGTCCAACATTTCGACATACATGCTGAAAATAATTTTGCGTGTTTTCACTTTAAATATCTTCAAGGTTACCCATTTATAATAAACTTACTTCAAATTAAAGTTGAGATATCTTTGATTAAAAGTAGCTAACTTTGGAGAATTGAAAACGTGCAAAAATAATGTTGGTATGCGTGCAGAAATGTTGATTTCACAGACTTCAGCAGTAACAGGTTCTATTAAATTGACTTAGATTCCCTTCTTTGAAGCAAGACTGACAGTCGATATGGAGGGTGGTCAGACAATTTGATGCTTTCATCAAACTGTGCCGCTTTAAGCAAATTGTGTTGTTGTTGGTAGATTAGTTGATTAAGCAGGGGAAATTTCAATCATGTACAATTGGTCTTCCTCATTCCACTGCCCTTTGCCCTATCCTGTTAATGCCGAATGCCAGGCTAGGAAGCGACAAGTATCGATTTGATAACTTATGAGTCATTCGTTTGACTTGACCAGGAACCAAACTCCTTACCTTCCGCACGCGAAGCCCGCGCCCTCCGATTCGGCCCCCGCGCCCAAATGATGGGGTATTCATATCGTAATCTAATGCATTTATGTAGCACAAAGTATTAAGTGTTGTTTCCATTTTCTGTTTCGACAGGGAAGGGAAGTTTGTGGCCCTGAAGATCATCAAAAATGTGGAGAAGTACCGAGAAGCAGCAAAACTCGAGATTAACGTTCTTGAGAAAATGAACGAAAAGGATCCGGAAGGCAGAAAGTAAGTGCACTTATTATCGCCCACTCCCTGGGTTAGGTAGCCTGCACAACGTGGTGCCGGCGTGTTGTCGAAAGAAAGAAATTGAGCGAATTATATTTAAATATAGTAAAACCTCTCTAAATCGACCGACTTTAAATGGTCGGTAGTGGGTTTAGGGAGGTGGTCGGTTTAGGGCATTTGTTTTAATCGTTTGGGACCCAAATAAAGCAGTTGTTTGGGACCCAAATAAAGCGATCGATATAGGGGAGTGGTCGATCTGTGGAGGTGGTCGTTAAGAGAGGTTTTACTGTATATATATTTCTTTCTTTTTGTTCTTACATTCGTTGATTAAGCCAGGGAGATTTCAATGATGGACAATTGATCCTCATTTTGCCGCCCCTTCCCTGTCATAGACGTGAAGAACTAGGTCTACTGACTTTTTTTTTCTTCTTAGATTTGTTTATACTTTGCCCTGGTTCGAACACCTGCGTTTGAGTCCCATAACCGGCCAGAATACGAAGCAGGCGTTCAACCCATTGTGGCATACCGTCTGGTTATGTGTGATGTATAATCCTTTATGTGAAGATGAATAATTCTGCAATATACAGCGATGAAAGATCTCTGCGATGTGACGGATTTCCGCGATTGTTGATATTCACTGATTAATGTTCACAAACTGTCAATATATTTTATATATGTGATGTATAAAACTTATGCGAGTATAAAGGCGCGTAAGGGAATATCCCCTACTGGCCACCCTGATTCTGTGTACTACTTTATGGGTGGCCCCTCGCCTGGGTTGGACAGCTGGCGCCACCACCCCAGTGCCACGAATAGTGTCACTCGCGCACTGGAATTTTTATAACAACCGATTAGTCCGAATCATGTTCTTATATGTTGCTAGAACATAAAACCGAGATGAGAAAATTAGGCATGGGTGATAATAATTACAACAAAGATGGTCACAATGGTGTAATACTTCTGTAATAGTATTATTTCACAATGTCACAATATTTGCCAGCCGATAATTGCCACTCAGCACTTTGCCAGCCGGGACTTACTTACCAGCAGGTTATAGTATCGTGCGCCAGAGTGTGTGTGCGTGTGTGCATGTGCCTGTCTGTACCTGTGCGTGCCAGAGTGTGTGTGCATGTGTGCGAGAGCATGTGGATGTGTGTGTGCGCGTGTTTGTGTGTCTATGCCAGAGTGTGTGTGTGCATGTGTGTGTGTCTGCCAGAGCATATGCGTTTGTTTGTGTGTGTGTGTGTATGTTATTATGCATACTCTCAATTATTGTGTGGGAATCTATTCAGCTGACAAGCGTCTCAACCAGGACAGTGTTGGGTGGCAGTTATTGGTTGGCAAATAAATAGTGGGTAGCAGATTACGGGTAGCAATTTTCAGAACCTTATTCCACAAAGCAATGAATGAAAAACAATTTCGTGCACGTAAGAAGGTTATGTTGCTTCGAGTATATTACAAGACCGATGTACACCTCACCATACAGTCAAATGACGTTTGTAGCGCGTACCAAAAAGTGTAGGTATATTCTCGTGAGTCCTTGTACTGCTATATAAAAATGCCATGGAGAGCCTGTGGCTTGTATCATATCTAGTGAGGAATACATGCATAGTAACGAAGGGGTGTGCTTTTATGCATACAAACACACTGGACAGGACGTTTGACGGGGTTGGAGCACCTGCTTCCTGTGTGGGTGGTCATAGCTTCGATCCTCGGTCGAGTCAAAATAAAGACCTACAAAATGTATCCTTGTCATCACCTAGTACTCGGTATTACCAGGAAAGGGGATGGAGTGAGTGGTTCAGTGTCGGGTCAACATGACCCTAGGTGGTGGTGTGGTATCTCCGTGGGGCAGTACTATAAAGTGAATGTGATGTGCACTGAATGTGAACCCTGACAAGGACCGGCTGAAGCCCGGACCAGTCTCGACTGCTGCCTGGTCTGGTGCGAAACCAGCCCTCAGCACTGGCAACTTCGCAGCCCACTTTTCTTTGCGGCTTCTGGAAGTTTGGCATGGACACTGTCTGCGGAGGAACTGCATCGCTGGTCTCAACTCTGCTAAAAAATGTCCTGTAATGTCGGGCCTCTGGTAGGGCCGCTGTATCACCTGACGAGTTGTGATAACGGCCCCAAACCACCGACTACACTAGGTGGGGCTTGTCCTGGTATGACCTTCGATGTTGCTAGGGTGTAAAACTCCCCTTACTCGAACCCACAAAAACACGTCACCTTCCCCCCGGCTGGTTTGAGTGGCCGGCACGCCCTCTGGTGGGTGGTGCCAAATCTATACATTGATTTGGAGGTGTCCGGCTACCAGGCATCAAACATTGACAGCCTGGTGTCACTGGTGCCTGGCATGTCGAACAGCCTGTGGCGATATCCTTCCACTTTACTGCACCAGGTGTGCATGCGTGACCACACCTGTGATCCAGCACCTGCCAATTACGAAATGGGGTTACTCAGCCATTTTAAAGCTGCACTGTCCGATGAAAAGGTAAGGAAAGTTTGTTTTGTTTAACGACGCCTCTAGAGCGCATTGATCTTTGGAGGAAACCCACTGCCGCCACATAGGCTACTCTTTCCGATAAGCAGCAAGGGTCTTTTATATGCACTTTCTCAGACAGGACAGCACATACCACATCCTTTGATGAACCAGTTGTGGACGACTGGTTCATAGTCTGATGAGCGCATAAACTTTTCAAAACAAACCTAGATTTGGTCCCGTATATCCAAATTGTGGTGCAGTGTATATTGTTACAAAACTTACATAGAAGGGAGTACTGCATCAATTTAAAGTCTGTGGTGTCTAGCGTTTCGCTGTGCACACCAATAATTTATGCGACCATGTTTTCACTTCCAATATTTCCAAAGTTAGCCATTTATAATGAAAGTGACTTTAAACTAAAGCAAGGTAACTGCGATAAGGTTTAACAGTCGAGTGAATTGAACACCCGCTTCACATGTGGGTGTGGGATTTGAAGACTGGCTGATTTAAACCAATGAATAACAAATCTGTGTCTGTCACTACCTAGTGTGACGCTCGACATTACTAGGCTGCAGGAACACGGTAAAGTACGGGATTGAGGAAGGCTGTAGGAACACGGTAAAGTGCAGGAATGAGGAAGGTTGCAGGAACACAGTAAAGTGCAGGAATCAGGAAGGCTGTGGGCACACAGTAAAGTGCAGTAATGAGGAAGGCTGTGGGAACACAGTAAAGTGCAGGAATGAGGAAGACTGTGGGAACACAGCAAAGTGCATGAATGAGGAAGGCTGTGGGAACACAGTAAAGTGCAGGAATCAGGAAGGCTGTGGGAACACAGTAAAGTGCATGAATGAGGAAGGCTGTGGGCACACAGTAAAGTGCAGTAATGAGGAAGGCTGTGGGAACACAGTAAAGTGCAGTAATGAGGAAGGCTGTGGGAACACAGTAAAGTGCAGTAATGAGGAAGGCTGTGGGAACACAGTAAAGTGCAGTAATGAGGAAGGCTGTGGGAACACAGTAAAGTGCAGGAATGAGGAAGGCTGTGGGAACACAGCAAAGTGCAGGAATGAGGAAGGCTGTGGGAACACAGTAAAGTGCAGGAATCAGGAAGGCTGTGGGAACACAGTAAAGTGCATGAATGAGGAAGGCTGTGGGAACACAGTAAAGTGCAGTAATCAGGAAGGCTGTGGGAACACAGTAAAGTGCAGTAATAGGAAGCTGTGGAACACAGCAAAGTGCAGTAATGAGGAAGCTGTGGGAACACAGCAAAGTGCAGTAATCAGGAAGGCTGTGGGAACACAGTAAAGTGCAGTAATCAGGAAGGCTGTGGGAACACAGTAAAGTGCAGTAATAAGGAAGGCTGTGGGAACACAGTAAAGTGCAATAATCAGGAAGGCTGTGGGAACACAGTAAAGTGCAGTAATCAGGAAGGCTGTGGGAACACAGTAAAGTGCAGTAATAAGGAAGGCTGTGGGAACACAGTAAAGTGCATTAATGAGGAAGGCTGTGGGAACACAGCAAAGTGCAGTAATCAGGAAGGCTGTGGGAACACAGTAAAGTGCAGTAATCAGGAAGGCTGTGGGAACACAGTAAAGTGCAGTAATCAGGAAGGCTGTGGGAACACAGTAAAGTGCATTAATGAGGAAGGCTGTGGGAACACAGTAAAGTGCAGGAATCAGGAAGGCTGTGGGAACACAGCAAAGTGCAGTAATCAGGAAGGCTGTGGGAACACAGTAAAGTGCAGTAATCAGGAAGGCTGTGGGAACACAGTAAAGTGCAGTAATCAGGAAGGCTGTGGGAACACAGCAAAGTGCAGTAATCAGGAAGGCTGTGGGAACACAGTAAAGTGCAGTAATCAGGAAGGCTGTGGGAAACAGCAAAGTGCAGTAATCAGGAAGGTGGGGAACCAGAAGTGCAGATGGAAGGCTGTGGGAACACAGTAAAGTGCAGTAATGAGGAAGCTGTGGGAACACAGTAAGTGCAGTAAGAAGGTGTGGGAACACAGTAAGGCATATAGGAAGGCTGTGGGAACACAGTAAAGTGCAGTAATAAGGAAGGCTGTGGGAACACAGTAAGGTGCAGTAATCAGGAAGGCTGTGGGAACACAGTAAAGTGCAGTAATGAGGAAGGCTGTGGGAACACAGTAAAGTGCAGTAATAAGGAAGGCTGTGGGAACACAGTAAAGTGCAGTAATAAGGAAGGCTGTGGGAACACAGTAAAGTGTAGGAATCAGGAAGGCTGTGGGAACACAGTAAAGTGCACTAATGAGGAAGGCTGTGGGAACACAGTAAAGTGCAGTAAGCAGGAAGGCTGTGGGAACACAGTAAAGTGCAGGAATGAGGAAGGCTGTGGGAACACAGCAAAGTGCAGGAATGAGGAAGGCTGTGGGAACACAGTAAAGTGCAGTAATGAGGAAGGATGTGGGAACACAGTAAAGTGCAGTAATCAGGAAGTCTGTGGGAACACAGTAAAGTGCAGGAATGAGGAAGGCTGTGGGAACACAGCAAAGTGCAGGAATCAGGAAGGCTGTGGGAACACAGCAAAGTGCAGGAATCAGGAAGGCTGTGGGAACACAGTAAAGTGCAGGAATCAGGAAGGCTGTGGGAACACAGTAAAGTGCAGGAATGAGGAAGGCTGTGGGAACACAGTAAAGTGCAGTAATGAGGAAGGCTGTGGGAACACAGTAAAGTGCAGGAATCAGGAAGGCTGTGGGAACACAGCAAAGTGCAGGAATCAGGAAGGCTGTGGGAACACAGTAAAGTGCAGTAATCAGGAAGGCTGTGGGAACACAGTAAAGTGCATTAATGAGGAAGGCTGTGGGAACACAGTAAAGTGCAGTAATCAGGAAGGCTGTGGGAACACAGCAAAGTGCAGTAATCAGGAAGGCTGTGGGAACACAGTAAAGTGCAGTAATCAGGAAGGCTGTGGGAACACAGCAAAGTGCAGTAATCAGGAAGGCTGTGGGAACACAGCAAAGTGCAGTAATCAGGAAGGCTGTGGGAACACAGCAAAGTGCAGGAATGAGGAAGGCTGTGGGAACACAGCAAAGTGCAGTAATCAGGAAGGCTGTGGGAACACAGTAAAGTGCAGTAATGAGGAAGGCTGTGGGAACACAGTAAAGTGCAGTAATCAGGAAGGCTGTGGGAACACAGTAAAGTGCAGTAATCAGGAAGGCTGTGGGAACACAGTAAAGTGCAGTAATCAGGAAGGCTGTGGGAACACAGTAAAGTGCAGTAATCAGGAAGGCTGTGGGAACACAGTAAAGTGCAGTAATCAGGAAGGCTGTGGGAACACAGTAAAGTGCAGGAATCAGGAGGCTGTGGGAACCAGTAAAGTGCAGTAATGAGGAAGGGTGTGGGAACACAGTAAAGTGCAGTAAGCAGGAAGGCTGTGGGAACACAGTAAAGTGCAGGAATGAGGAAGGCTGTGGGAACACAGCAAAGTGCAGGAATGAGGAAGGCTGTGGGAACACGGTAAAGTGCAGTAATGAGGAAGGATGTGGGAACACAGTAAAGTGCAGTGATCAGGAAGTCTGTGGGAACACAGTAAAGTGCAGGAATGAGGAAGGCTGTGGGAACACAGCAAAGTGCAGGAATCAGGAAGGCTGTGGGAACACAGCAAAGTGCAGGAATCAGGAAGGATGTGGGAACACAGTAAAGTGCAGGAATGAGGAAGGCTGTGGGAACACAGTAAAGTGCAGGAATGAGGAAGGCTGTGGGAACACAGCAAAGTGCAGGAATCAGGAAGGCTGTGGGAACACAGCAAAGTGCAGGAATCAGGAAGGCTGTGGGAACACAGTAAAGTGCAGGAATCAGGAAGGCTGTGGGAACACAGTAAAGTGCAGTAATCAGGAAGGCTGTGGGAACACAGTAAAGTGCAGTAATCAGGAAGGCTGTGGGAACACAGTAAAGTGCAGTAATCAGGAAGGCTGTGGGAACACAGTAAAGTGCACTAATGAGGAAGGCTGTGGGAACACAGTAAAGTGCAGTAATCAGGAAGGCTGTGGGAACACAGCAAAGTGCAGTAATCAGGAAGGCTGTGGGAACACAGTAAAGTGCAGTAATCAGGAAGGCTGTGGGAACACAGTAAAGTGCAGTAATCAGGAAGGCTGTGGGAACACAGTAAAGTGCAGTAATCAGGAAGGCTGTGGGAACACAGCAAAGTGCAGTAATAAGGAAGGCTGTGGGAACACAGTAAAGTGCAGTAATCAGGAAGGCTGTGGGAACACAGTAAAGTGCAGTAATAAGGAAGGCTGTGGGAACACAGTAAAGTGCACTAATGAGGAAGGCTGTGGGAACACAGTAAAGTGCAGTAATCAGGAAGGCTGTGGGAACACAGTAAAGTGCATGTAAAGTGCAGTAATCAGGAAGGCTGTGGGAACACAGTAAAGTGCAGTAATCAGGAAGGCTGTGGGAACACAGTAAAGTGCAGTAATCAGGAAGGCTGTGGGAACACAGTAAAGTGCAGTAATCAGGAAGGCTGTGGGAACACAGTAAAGTGCAGTAATCAGGAAGGCTGTGGGAACACAGCAAAGTGCAGTAATCAGGAAGGCTGTGGGAACACAGTAAAGTGCAGTAATCAGGAAGGCTGTGGGAACACAGTAAAGTGCAGTAATCAGGAAGGCTGTGGGAACACAGTAAAGTGCAGTAATCAGGAAGGCTGTGGGAACACAGTAAAGTGCAGTAATCAGGAAGGCTGTGGGAACACAGTAAAGTGCAGTAATCAGGAAGGCTGTGGGAACACAGTAAAGTGCAGTAATCAGGAGGCTGTGGGAACACAGTAAAGTGCAGTAATGAGGAGGCTGTGGGAACACAGTCAAAGTGCAGTAATGAGGAAGGCTGTGGGACACAGTAAAGTGCAGTAATGAGGAAGGCTGTGGGAACACAGTAAAGTGCAGTAATCAGGAAGGCTGTGGGAACACAGTAAAGTGCATAATCAGGAAGGCTGGCTGTGGGAACACAGTAAAGTGCAGTAATCAGGAAGGCTGTGGGAACACAGTAAAGTGCAGTAATCAGGAAGGCTGTGGGAACACAGTAAAGTGCAGTAATCAGGAAGGCTGTGGGAACACAGTAAAGTGCAGTAATGAGGAAGGCTGTGGGAACACAGTAAAGTGCAGGAATGAGGAAGGCTGTGGGAACACAGTAAAGTGCAGTAATCAGGAAGGCTGTGGGAACACAGTAAAGTGCAGTAATCAGGAAGGCTGTGGGAACACAGTAAAGTGCAGTAATCAGGAAGGCTGTGGGAACACAGTAAAGTGCAGTAATGAGGAAGGCTGTGGGAACACAGTAAAGTGCAGTAATCAGGAAGGCTGTGGGAACACAGTAAAGTGCAGTAATGAGGAAGGCTGTGGGAACACAGTAAAGTGCAGTAATGAGGAAGGCTGTGGGAACACAGTAAAGTGCAGTAATCAGGAAGGCTGTGGGAACACAGTAAAGTGCAGTAATCAGGAAGGCTGTGGGAACACAGTAAAGTGCAGTAATCAGGAAGGCTGTGGGAACACAGTAAAGTGCAGTAATCAGGAAGGCTGTGGGAACACAGTAAAGTGCAGTAATCAGGAAGGCTGTGGGAACACAGTAAAGTGCAGTAATGAGGAAGGCTGTGGGAACACAGTAAAGTGCAGTAATGAGGAAGGCTGTGGGAACACAGTAAAGTGCAGTAATCAGGAAGGCTGTGGGAACACAGTAAAGTGCAGTAATCAGGAAGGCTGTGGGAACACAGTAAAGTGCAGTAATCAGGAGGCTGTGGGAACACAGTAAAGTGCAGTAATCAGGAAGGCTGTGGGAACACAGTAAAGTGCAGTAATGAGGAAGGCTGTGGGAACACAGTAAAGTGCAGTAATCAGGAAGGCTGTGGACACAGAAAGTGAAATAGGAAGGCTGTGGGAACACAGTAAAGTGCAGTAATCAGGAAGGCTGTGGGAACAAGGAAGGCTGTGGGAACACAGTAAAGTGCAGTAATCAGGAAGGCTGTGGGAACACAGTAAAGTGCAGTAATCAGGAAGGCTGTGGGAACACAGTAAAGTGCGTAATGGAAGGCTGGGGAACACAGTAAGGATAGGGGGGGTAAAGTGCAGTAATGAGGAAGCTGTGGGAACACAGTAAAGTGCAGTAATAAGGAAGGCTGTGGGAACACAGTAAAGTGCAGTAATCAGGAAGGCTGTGGGAACACAGTAAAGTGCAGTAATCAGGAAGGCTGTGGGAACACAGTAAAGTGCAGTAATCAGGAAGGCTGTGGGAACACAGTAAAGTGCAGTAATCAGGAAGGCTGTGGGAACACAGTAAAGTGCAGTAATCAGGAAGGCTGTGGGAACACAGTAAAGTGCAGTAATCAGGAAGGCTGTGGAACACAGTAAAGTGAGTAATCAGGAAGGCTGTGGGAACACAGTAAAGTGCATAATGAGGAAGGCTGTGGGAAACAGTAAAGTGCAGTAATGAGGAAGGCTGTGGGAACACAGTAAAGTGCAGTAATCAGGAAGGCGTGGGAACACAGTAAAGTGCAGATCAGGAAGGCTGTGGGAACACAGTAAAGTGCAGTAATAGGAAGGCTGTGGGAACACAGAAGTGCAGTAATAGGAAGGCTGTGGGAACACAGTAAAGTGCAGTAATCAGGAAGGCTGTGGGAACACAGTAAAGTGCAGTAATGAGGAAGGCTGTGGGAACACAGTAAAGTGCAGTAATCAGGAAGGCTGTGGGAACACAGTAAAGTGCAGTAATGAGGAAGGCTGTGGGAACACAGTAAAGTGCAGTAATCAGGAAGGCTGTGGGAACACAGTAAAGTGCAGTAATCAGGAAGGCTGTGGGAACACAGTAAAGTGCACTAATGAGGAAGGCTGTGGGAACACAGCAAAGTGCAGTAATCAGGAAGGCTGTGGGAACACAGTAAAGTGCAGTAATGAGGAAGGCTGTGGGAACACAGTAAAGTGCAGTAATCAGGAAGGCTGTGGGAACACAGTAAAGTGCAGTAATCAGGAAGGCTGTGGGAACACAGTAAAGTGCAGTAATGAGGAAGGCTGTGGGAACACAGTAAAGTGCAGTAATCAGGAAGGCTGTGGGAACACAGCAAAGTGCAGTAATCAGGAAGGCTGTGGGAACACAGCAAAGTGCAGGAATGAGGAAGGCTGTGGGAACACAGCAAAGTGCAGGAATGAGGAAGGCTGTGGGAACAGAGTAAAGTGCAGTAATGAGGAAGGATGTGGGAACACAGTAAAGTGCAGTGATCAGGAAGTCTGTGGGAACACAGTAAAGTGCAGGAATGAGGAAGGCTGTGGGA